>JAVQJF010100254.1:0-14475 GCA_036023855.1 Gadopsis marmoratus | reverse complement strand
CGGCGGCGCCCGGGTCGGGGGGTTCTGCCGTGCCCCCCCCCCCCGCTGTTAAAGACCTGCTTCCACCAAGTAGAGATTTCAGTTTGTTTGTACGTGTGTTGTTATCGACGAATCATCTATGGCTGGAACGTAGTTTATTGGGAAAGACTGGAGTGAGAGTGCTCACATGTCTCACCTCCATCCCCATGTGCTTTTCATTGCAATTATTAGGTTATGTTGTTTTATACACTATGGCCTATATGTCTCTCTATATACACATTTTATTTTAAATTGGCAGTGCCTTTCTTCCAGGTTTAGCCTTTCGTGCTAAACTCTGCATTGCCATACCTCACTTTTCGCCTGTCTGGGTGCCAAAGCTTACGTTTGTTTGTGTGTGTGTGTGTGTGTGTGTGTGTGTGTGTGTGTGTGTGTGTGTGTACCGAAGCATCCGTCCGTCTGACACACTCAAAACACTTCAGTTGGTTAAAAGCAGTTTTGCGCGTTAAATTTGTGCACCGCTGATGATATTAAACTGTACGGTACGTCCAGATTTTTGTACCCTCACATAACATCAGACGTACAGGTGTGTGTCTATGTATTATTGATATTATTAGCATCATTTCAACATCGATCTTTCGAAGGCTGATGTTTAGTTTATACTTTAAATGTGACATTTTCAAGCTAGAAAGTGAAGCGTAAAGTGGCCCAGGATGTAATACAAAACAAAAAAACATTTAGCGCTCCGTGCTAACAGTGATATTTTTTTAATTGATGCTCAAGTTAACAGAATCTCCAAAAAGGCCTCAAGATTGAACCTAAAGAGCTGATTTTTATACACCAAATGGTTAATAGAGAAAATAACTTGCTCACTGGCACAGAGGAATAAGATATCTGTGTTTGGCCAAAGAGATTCATGTTTCCTACTAACAATAAAGCACCTTGTTGGTTATCCAATATATTTGAGTTCTGGTAACACTCCGGTGTGTGTGTGTGTGTGTGTGTGTGTGTGTGTGTGTGTGTGTGACAAGCCAAGAATCCAGTTTTCACCTTAACTCCATCACCCATCAGTGTGTGTTGACATGCATTTTAAGCATCTGTCAGTCATTGTTGCATGTGTGTAAACATGTGGAATATGTCAGAATTGCCCCCCCCTGTGTGTGTACAGTAATATATATTAACGATAAGCCAACTCCCCCCATGAGACGTCTGACAGGATACACAACATCAGTGTTTTAAAGGGCGGGTATGGATTTTTTTTTTTTTAAGTCTATTTTAATGTAATACTCATATGTCCAAAATGTATTTTTAGAAAGTTACAGTCATTCCTCTGGGCCACAAAGTGACTCTTTCGCGGTGCAGCTACACTGTAAAAAGTGTAGGACAATTAAATGCACAGGGCTCGTTCTGTACAATAATACATCCTAAAGTTTAAGCCGGAGGTACGTTCTCAAAAAGAACCAATCAGCACGACGTGTCGTCCGACCGCAGCCACGACTCAAAGGGGATAATGGTTTAAATACTGCGCACACTGTCGGGCAAGCTTTCCCGGAAGGCGTTCCCCAAAACTCCCCAAAACTCTCACAAATAGTTGTGCAATGGATCAAAAAGGAGCTTGAAAGAAGTTGAAACACAGCTGGCCATTTCCTAGTTTAAGACCTAACCACAGCCACAAACTGCAACAGTACAGGAAACAGTACTGGAGGCAGAACCAAGCAGCTACCAGGAGGAATCCCTCTGCTGTAACTCAGCATGGAAACGTACAGTTTCTGTGACAACGCTGTGAATTTTAACATTGAAATTCGCAATAAATTCATGTGGTTTTTTTTTTTCCCCCTTCAGCCACCTGCTGCACAATAACTAGTTGACTAGTATGACATGAAGTCATAATAAATAAATAAAAAAGACACTGGAAGGCAACAAGTGTTTGACATTAGTGTTTCTCAGCCCATAAAACTATAAATTTGATAAAAATGCCATTTGGGCCACGGGGGATTTTGTTGCTTGCCATCGCAGTACCTCAGGTGGCCACTGGGACAACTTGGCAGCGCTGTATCCAACTCTTTTAATACAATCACTGTCTGTAAATTCGTGCGAAAATCACGAACTTTAGAAGCTCCCCACTTGATTTGTCTTGACTCAGACTGCTGATATTAGCTTTGGCCGAACTGCAGAATTAAAATTTATGAAAGAAAGTGTGACGAGAGGAAGAAGCACAGCGCTGTATGAACAGCCGAGGCTAACCTGTTCAGGAGTCGGCTGCGTTACATTAGCACCGTTTCTGTCTCTGTTTGGATTTGATTCCATTTTGTGCGTTTGATCCATTCGGTGTTGTCTCGAGCATTTTGCCATATTCCAGGAGAAATCTCGTGACTTTGTGATTCTGAGTAAATATTTTTCAGCTGTTTTACTTATATTTTGTTGTAATGATTTCTGTTTCTATGGTATCAGAAGACTGAATGTAAAAAAAAAAAAAAATCATCATTACTTTGTGGTAATTATACTGAGAAATGTTGGGTGGGGTGATGTGGAGAACCGAGTATTAATACATGACTGCTTGGGTGGAGTGTAATTGCAGGATGTAGTTTTTTAGGTAATTGGTCTCAGTTTTCAGGTACAACAACACTGTTACTAGGAGAGTTATTGAGCACTAAACAGTTAAATCAATGCCTCTTTCTGTCCAGGTTACATTTGTATAGAACTTCTCATTATTATTATTATTATTATTATTATTATTATTATTTGGGTATGCTGCCAGTTTTAGGTGCATTGAGGGTCCATTGCATTTAACGCTTTCAATAATCAAGTTTCTTAAGAAATAAACTCAATCCTATTCTAACTGTGTTTGCCTTTTCTGTTCCCACACAGACAAACTGTATCACAAGACTTTATTTAGGTATGTTGTCCGCACAATAACATGCTTCACTCGAGTACAAGTAGCCCAAAATCGTACTTAACGTGGAAACGGTCGCAAAGACGGCAACGTGGCGAAGCAAGAAGCGACCGTGAGAATCCCAATTTGAACTAGAATCGCGATCTGAGCGCTGTGATAAAGGCAGAGTCAAACACCCGGCTGTGTTAAGAAGTAGGCAGGTTTAGTTACTGATCTGGGAGAAAGAGCCACATGGAGTGAATTATCACTCTGCCTCCATGCAGTCTTCGCCTCCTCCGTCAACGGGGCTCTTTTTCTTTTGTAAAACGTCCACAGTTACTCCTCTGGTTGTTCGACTGAGGACAGCTAACAGGATAACTACCGATAACTACCGGGGGAAACGAAAGCGCGGGCTTCTTCCTGGTGTGGTTGCACAATGGTTGACAGACTTCCTTTTGTGCCGTAAATCAAGCCTTCGCTTTCCAGGGAGATCGACCCGGTGACAGACTGAATTGTAACTGAACTGCAATTTCAGTCTAAATGCAGATGGGGTCATTACCTCATAATGATAATTTGGAGCAAAAAATCTTTGTTATTGCCACTGTAAGTACTGCGCTTGAGTGTGTGCTTTCCACCAACGTGGAACGGGTTCTGATCCGATGAAAGCGCAGCTTTGGTGAAGGGCGGACTGATGAGCGTGCGTTCATCGTGCCAAGCTGTCGGTGAAGCTGCACCTGAACGCCTCACCTGCTGCCGAACCAGCGCTGCTGCAGAAGAACACGATCTGAGGCGCCTCCATCACGAGAGGCCTGCAGCTGTCAGGGAGTCCGACCCGGAGCAGTCGGAGGTCACAGAAACAGCTGGGCGTTCCTGAACGCACATCTGTTTGGGGTTGGTACGTCCTTCCTAATGAAGTAATTTCCATCTCCATCAGCGTGTTCATCACCACATGTAATGCCATTTTAACAACGGGGTAATAATTTATTACATTTAAACAAATCGTGAACGCTTTTTAAATTTTGCATTTATGTCTTGCAGCAAGTGCAACGGAACTTCATCCTAAAAAAGGAGTGCGTCACGTTGCATACAGCACTACTATCCGCTCTGCTCACCACTACGAGCGATAACTCTCACTGCACGTTATCCTCGTGAGTTATTGATTGTTGCCGCTTTGACCTGCTTTGACACCATTGCATACTTTCACAAAAAACAAGTCCGACACAAACCAAAACCACACTGAGTGTTTCCGCTACGGGAGCCTGTCATCTGGTGGCCTGAGCCGTCGAAACTTCTCAGGCTTTGGTGTTCACTTCCTCTTAGTGTTTACGCTACGCTTCACAACCCAGGCCAGATATCAGCAAGAGGTGACAGCAGGAGAACCTAACGAGGTCAGTAGGGAGGCGAAGAGACTGCAACCACACGCTCAACCACAGCCACACAGTGAAGCAGCTGTGGCTGAAACCTCTTCACATATCGGACGGTTTCCAACCTGTGTGTATGTATACGAGTATGTAAGCCCTTCATCTGTGCCACACAGCATGCGCCACATGTGTTATTTGGACTGATTTCAAAGTTATTTGCCACCATATTCATTTTTTCGAAAGAGGATGTCGATTCTGTACTTTCGCTTGCCAGTGGTCCGGGTTTGTGTAGCCTTCAGGTGTCGCATTTCATCAGCCAATGAAGTAAAATCATGTCATTTTGACGTAACGGGAATAAAAGACGAGAGCTCCCAGTTGTGGGACGTCGATCTCGCGCCAACACAAGCCATCGCTCTCTGCTGAGTTTGTATTGCGCGGAGGTTCCTCCTCGTCGCTTCGGGCTGCTGGCAAACAGCAGAAACGGGCCTGAACGCTGCTGTGTGGTGGGACGCGCCGCAGACAGGGTCAGGAACCCAGAACTAACTGCTGCTGTAAGATAAGCTAAAGCAGCCGAATGCAATTTGTTCTGCCGTGAAGGCGACTTGCACTGCGATCAGCTATTCGCTCTGACGAAGAACGGAACAGAATCTGTCGGAACACACAGAGCGTCGCAGCTCGTTGCATGCAGGGAGGCTCAGGGCGCCGTGCTGTCTGGATGTTGGCGCTGGTCGCTGTATGACGCCTATGATGTTCAGATGTTGTTGCTTGTTTTAGCGTCGAGGGCGTAGTTGGCGGCGGCCTCGGTAATAGACGTAGAATTCAATTTACGCATTTCCAACAAAAAGTGAACTTTATGAACTTTGTAAGAAGCAGGACGTACGGCAGAGCTGTGGGGACGGGATTTAATGTCCTTGTGTGCCAAACGTTCAGACTTTCACTGCAACCTCACGCCGGCGCACCACAGCGCCACGTGAAAGGTGAATCACCAGCTAGTAAACACGTGAAATGAGTCTGCCGTCGCCTTCACTGACAAACCCTCAGGCCACACTCTGCACTTCTATTATATTTGAATGATTTACATTGTTGTGTACACTTCTGCACATGTACAGTATACAGTATGTGTGTGTGTGTATATATATAGGTATTTATTTTGTGTTTGCCCTGTGACTATGCAACATTTTAAACCTCACTGGTGACAAAACTCCTTTTGTGTGTTTGTATATTGTGCTTTCTGTTCATTTCTATTTAAAATCTGAATCGACGTCATCCAGTGCATCTTGTTTGGAAATTCGGCAGATAAAGTTTGGGGAATGAAAAGGAAGTCTGAGAGCCGTTGGCTGCTGTTGACCTGGCAGCAGGGAAAGACGCTAACGAAAAGTCCTAATATCTCGGCCTCAGCTGCGTAGACCAAACGTTTTAATAATAATAATAATACCACTTATAACCAGGGAACGTTAGCATTCAACACCAACTGTCCCCTGAGTGCATCATGCAGACAACCAGCACCAACCACTTCCTGCCACAGCAACGTCCACATCCAGGTGTCTATATTGTAATTTCTACTGGACTATATAATCTCCTGCTACTACAGAAACGTATGTACTTTAACTTCTTGGAAATTCCAATTACTCTGTAATCCTCCCCCTCCCACATGTTTGTGGTTGTCAAAATGCGCAGAGGTAGCTCTTCCTGTTCCCCCCGTCTTTAAGTCAGTGGGTTCCTTGAACGTGTTTCTGGTTCGATGGCTGAAGTGAGGTCTGTGGTTAACACGCTCTGAAAAGGCTTTCACCGTTTCATCTATCAGTCAATAACATCAACGCAGAAACTCATCTGCTCACTCGTCCGCCTGCACAGCCTCGTCGGTTTTCTCCAGCAAACTGTTCTGACTCAAACTTTCCCATAAGGCTTCTGTAGTAATCAGATTACAGGTTGAAAGCTTAAGTGGCGTAACCATGGTGTAGGTTGTTTGCAACGTTAGATTTTTACTTTACGAGCGCATTTCTGGATCAGAAATCATAAAAGTGGTTTCACAAGTTTCACTTGTGAAGATTATCCTGCTGGACAACACGTGTAATTATCATAAAATTCCATTATCCAAATGGGAACATCCCATTGGCCTTTTGAGGAGGGAACCAGGCCGATACATCCCCCCCTGCAGCGCTCTGATCCTGTCGACAGATAAAAGCAAGCTGCACGTTGTCACATAGACTCAATCAATGCAGTTTAAGGTTGTAATGCTTCCTTTGTGATTGCTGGCAGCAGAATAGTTGGGAGATTGAATATTGAAATAATTGGACAGACTTTGGATATTCTCCGACGCCTCTAGCGGGTCAAATGTATCAGTCGCTCAGTGACCTATATGGATGGATATAGGTTAGATGGGTTAGGCACAAAATTGACTTTACATTTTTGCACAGACATTTCGTGTATCCTAATGACTTTGGTGTTCCTTAGTTTTTTCCCGTAGCGCCACCACGAGGTTGACATATGCATTTCTACGTGAAATGTCTCAACGTCATCTCTGACTTCCAATGTGTGACGACATACCTGCAGAACTGGCTGTCAGCATGCTGACGCACAAAACTACGATGGTGAACGTAGTAAACAGCATATCTGCTTAACAGCAACATGTTAGCATGCCGATGTTGGCATTTAGCTCAAAGCTCAGCTGAAGCCTCACAGACGGCTCTCGAGAGGGAAATCCCCTCATTTTCACAGAATCGATGTGGAGGCAGAATTCTCAGACCGAATTCTCAGAACAGGCAGAAAACAACAAAACTTTCTATAATGACTAGGTGCCACTAGAGAGACATATATAAGAAAAGATGTTAAGTGTAATTTGGGTGAACAGAACCTTTTAAGTTTTGGCTTCAGCTCCATCCATTCATGCAAAAGCTGCCTGGAGAAATCTGAAGCCGTGGTGAATATTATATAATAATATATATAATATAATATAATATAAACTGCTAATGGAACAGAATTCACAACAAATAAATCTCTGCAATATTTTCTGTAAAAGCCTCCTGAGATGGAAACCATTTTTTCCCCTCCTGTTTCTGGTGATGACTCGGTATGACATGCAGCATGTTTATCTCTTGACCTTTTTACTCATCCTAACTAACCAGCTGGCGGTGCAGGTGTTAGCATTGGGGGGGAAAGTTTGTTCTGGGTCAAATGAGCTCATATTACCGGCAGACGCATCCACAACAAACCCACATAAAACCACATAAATCCACATGCAACGATAGAAAAGAGTGAAACAGTGAATCAGAAGCTAAATGTAAAATTCCTGATTGTGTTTAATCCAAACAAGGTAAAATCTTTCCACTTCCTGCTATGCAGGCCAACGTTGTTCGAACCTGTAAAAGCCTAAGTTTAGTGTCCAAAGATACCGACTGAAGTGTGTCTAAAAAGATGTGCAAGCTGGGATATTTTCCATAATGCAGTGCTATAAATAACATGGAGTCTTGGGTTTGAATATTTCAGTCATATAGCTTCAATTAAGAGCTACAGCAACATACTGTCAGACCGTGTGGAATAAGATGATTTTAACAACCCTAAAGCTAACAATGCCTTCTACATGAATCCTCAACTGCGTCGTCCGTTAGCATTCAGGCCATAAACAGCCCTGCGTTAGATCAACTTAGAGCTGTCCCCAGGTTTAACCAGGGCCAATGGAACATGATCCATACAGATTATTGGGTGTAAAGTCGTATCAGACGCCAGAGAGCACTACAACGGTTTGTGAAACTCCAGGAATGTGCTTGAATTATTGGCCAACGCAGCACTTTGCAAGATGGCGCCAGGTTGCGTTGCATCAAAGTTTGAGCCAGGTTTAACGTTTTGCTGGACGGCCCTGCTGAGTGGTTCTGAACCCTTTGCATGCTTCCAATTTCAACTCCCAGAGTTTTAGCTGCAGCTGATGAAGTCTGCAAGCGACACTCGCTATATCTGCCAACAAACTCCACGGTCGTCAGCTGAAGACGTGACAGGAGGCAGACTATTTTACAATCTATTTATTAGTTCATCTGTTTGAATGCATTTGTCTTGTGATTGTGTCCTGTTTCAGAAAATGATCTAAAACAAAACGGACGGTACGTTCTGCAGGAGCCCAAATTAAATGGGCAGATTTACTCAATGTATAATCTTGGATGAATGGTGTTTAGTGGCGAGCGTGCTCTGAAATTTTCCATTTGGTACATGTTAGTGTGGGCCTTTGCTGTGGTTTCTGATGTCATGATGGGAGAAACTACGTGTGAAACCTCAACTAAACGAGGAAGCCGAGGCGCTGCGGCTGCCTATAAAGAGGCTCAGGCAGTGCAGCGAGCGGGACGCAACTATCAGCTGGAAGCATCGCTCGCAGAGAGAAGATAAGAGTTTTACATCGATACAATGTGCGACTTTGATCTGTCTCAGGCTCTGGAAGGGTAAGTTCAAGAAACTATACTGACTTTACATTATGTTTTAAATCGTAACGACGCGAGTCTCCAAATGCTTTCTTCTTATCAAACCATACAAACTTAAAAAACGTGTGATTTAAGATAATACTTGATGTGTGTTTAGGTGGAAGAATTCAGATCCTATACCTAACTAAAAGTACCAATACCACACTGTGAAAATACTCCACTACAAGCAGAAGCTTGCTTAAGTAAAAGTACTCATGTTGCAGTAAAAGTGTATTAATGTGTGTGTTGCATTTCACTGCGGTAGATGTTTCAGCGAGCTCCTTTTATGTCCCGCTGGCTAGTTTAATCTACAGCAATGCATCATGGTCTGTAGGATCATCATGTGTTTGTAGCGTCGCTGTCCTTTATTTCGCTTGAGGAGGATTTTTCTCGACCCACCAAGGAACCCTTCACCCTTCGGTTTATCACAAGCATCCAAGAGTACGAAAGGTCTGACCAGTAGATGCTGCGTCTCTGTGGGGACAGAATGTTCGTCAGACACTCGAAGGAACAGTCTGAGAGCCAGAGTCCGCGATGTGATGAGCGCAGTTGCCCGCGAGGATTACGTCACAGCTATTGCAGCACCATCCAATCTAAGAATACACCTGTTAGTTATTTAGACCCAAAATGTGCACATGACTGATTTAGAGATACCGGAATGACCCTTTAGGTAAATATAAAAAAACGTGTTAGCATAACGTGCAAAAAGTAAAGTCATTATGCAAAACGGCCCATTTAAGAATAATGTTTATTATATATTGACGCATTAATGTGTTCATCACTTGAATGTTGCAGCTGGTTAAGATGGAGCTACCTTTCACTTTATATACTGCTGGGTAGATAAACTTATAATAATATATCCTGCATTATTATTATTATTAATAATCTAAATCTGTAAAATAAATGTAGTGCAGTGAAAAGTGCAATATTTCCCTTTCAGCTGAGTAGAAGTGTGCCGCAGCCGGGAATGGAGATGCTGAAGTACAGTAGAAACACCTCAGTGACATATTTTATCAACGAACCTGAAAGCAGGAGTTCCTGAAAATAATTTGCAAATATCCATTCAGTTACACCCTGAAAAGGGAACAGCTCCAGCTGGACGGCCGCCCTGTTTCACTTCTCACGTGCAAATGAGAGCCTTGTAACGGCTACACATTCAGAATGGTTTCATTTGCTATTTATATGTTTTGTATTTCAGCTCGACTGAATCAGACGACACAGGAGTTGAGTCCCGCTGCTTTGACATGACGGTAAGATGAATTATTATTGCAACTTATAATTCATTTTGGGCCACTCGTGTACATGTGTTTTCACTAACATCAATTCAGTTTTATTTAGACAGATTATATAGACAGTGGCAAGAGCCAGAGCCAGAACCGGGCTCTGGGTGGGCGGTCATCTGCCTCTATACAGTACAATATGATTATTTAATAGGGATGTCACCAATCGGAGTCCTTTTAATATATAAAGTCTGATACCTATATTTACTTAAATGTTGATTAAATATGTATCAGACACACTGAAACAACTGTAGGCTACTTAATCTGATAAACCTGATTTTTCACAAGTTACTTGAAGGTCCTGGTTCAAAAATGCTACATTTAAAAGCTCAAATAAAACAAATCTTAGAAGATCACCAGACTTATCTTTCAGGGAGGAACTCCCTGTGTCGGTAAAAGTCTAGTATGCATATATGAGAATAGTTACTGTGAGACTGATAATATACAGCGTGTTTATAAGAGATGTGTGTACATGTGAGAGTTTAAATACATTTTTGAAACAATTTGGACTGTGTAGGTGGTAATGCATGTAGGTGACAGGCCCAGAATGAATTATGGCTTATGCATCCTGAGCTGCAATTTTATTTTTATTTATTTTCACTAAATTCACTAAAACCTTTGGCTTTGTGTGACCCGGAGGAGATGCAGTACCTGCAGGAGGACGTGATGTGTGACCTCTCTGTTCTCCGTTTCGTGCAGGGTGTCCAGGAGGAGACCTTAAGTCTTGATGAGGGACTGGAACTGGTGGTTTCCCAGGACCCAGTGACCATGCAGTGTGTATCTACCCTGCTGCTGGCGGTGAGCAGGATGAAACGCTCCCTCACTCGCGATGACAGGCAGCTCAGTAATGATGAGCTCTGCAGCGTGATGGTGGACAGCCTGGTGGAGGGTGAGTAGCAACACTGTTTCCCATCAAGTTCCTTTAAACGTTAGAGCTGAAGTGAAACCAGAGCTTCTGGGTTCTGTTCCAGAAGTAAGAAAACCTCATTCGATATCCTGGTGACACATGTAACAATAGCAACTTAAATTGGAACAGATGAGTCAAGGGCCGACGGTTAGTACAGACCCTTGTCTCTATAGGTCAGCCTTGTGAGGTTCAGGGATGTTTTAAAACCATTTCATCCCATGAAATGCAGATTTTTATACATGTGGTAAGAATTGTGAACATTAACACCAGCACTGATGTGTCTCATATCATTTAGTTTACAGCTCAGAAAACACTTCAGTGTGCAGAATCTCTAGCACTTCATGATTTGTATGATATTTTTGACACAACCCAGATGGTTCTTTTTCTTCTTGAATATGTATTTATGAACCCTTTTCTAAATACAAAATATGAAATTGGGCTACCTTTATGAGGATTTGGCGGGTTAAACACCGACAGCTGGCCCGGATGTCACTTCAGCTCTCTTATGAGACTTTGCCAAGACTTGACACGCTGTTCTTATTTGTTGCCCCCTTTCTGAAAGCATCTGCCTTCACCTTTCCACAGAAACAATTGTCGAGACGGTGAACTCTTCCGTGCAAGTGCGAAGACTATTCCGCCGTTCTAGCAGTGTGCAGCTGATCACTCTGTGTGACCAAAGTAAGAAAGACGTCATCCACAAGTCAGGAGAGTTCAAGCTGCAGGCCATCACACTGAAAGGAGGAAACGGCGACCGCAAAGGTACGAGGGTTGAGTCTGGGGGTGAAAAGTTCATGTATTCTGCATATTAACTAGCTCGAGCTCGAGCAGTAAAATGCTGCTGTAACATTGATGCTTCAGTATTAGCATTTTTTTTCTCTTTTTCCCACATTAGTGAATTTCAAACTGTCGAGGTACACCACTGACCCCCCCTCTGCTGTGGGCAGTCAGGCTGTTCTTCTGTCCATCCCCAATATCAACATGCACATTTCCTGCTCTATGGAAAACGACAAAGCTGTGTTGCGTCTGGAGGTAAGCAGAGACTCATACAGATTTTCACTTGATGTGATTTAAAGGGATTTTAAAATCCTTTCATGGAATTTCATGGAACAAATTTGAGGTACCTCAAAAAGATTACATATTTCACTTTTATGTTTCTGCTCTGCTGCATTGATCAGCTACAGTTTCACTGTTTATACAAAAACATATAAAGGCTCTGAAAGGTAGGCGGCCTAATAAAGTAGTTAAAACTAGCTCCACCTCGAGCAGCTACAACAGTTAAATGCTGCTTTGATGCACAGACTTTTATTTATTGCATCAAAGTATTGTTGCTTTAACTCAAAGGAATTGTTTGACTGTTTTGGAAATATGCTAATTTGCTTTCTGGCCAAGAGTTAGATGAGAAGATTGATGCCACTCTCATGTCAGTGCGGTAAATATGTAGTTAGAGCCAGCAGCCACTTAGCTTAGCTTAGCATAAAGACTGGAAACAGGGGAAAACAGCTAGCCTGGCTCTGTCCAAAGGTAACAACATCCATCTCTTCTATTAAAGCTCACTGGTTAACATGATATATCTTGTTTGTTCAGTAAACACAGCAAGTTGTGGTCTTAAGGGGGTGACATGCCAAACACAGCCAGCTAGCTGTTGGTCATTTGTTGAATTTTAACATAGTAAATGAAAGTTTGACTTACCATCTATTTGGCAGAAACGTGCTTCCAAACATAAAATAATTCATTGTTTTTAAATGAATATGATATTATATCTGTCTTCTGGCAGGAATACTCTGACAAGGATTTAAATGAGATCAAAGACGATGGAAACATGGACCGTTTCCTCTTCTACAAGAGAACCACGGGACTATCTGTGACCACTTTCGAGTCTGTAAGGTGCAGCGGCTGGTACATCAGCACCTACGAGGGTGAAAACCAGCCTGTGGCGATGTGTCAAATGGAGAGTACCAACTTCAGCGTAAACTACTCCAGTGGTTAAGGTGCCATGTACTGTTCAAATGTATCCAGAATTATGCTGAGGAAGCTTTTTGTATTTTATCTTTACGCCACCTCACCACTAGATGGAGCAATTGTCTGCAATATCCCCAGAGCCTGCAGCTTTAATACTCTGTAGGTGGTGAGCTAGAGGTAACTTATCAATCAGTTTCTTTATTTTTATTCACTGACAAAACTTATATGAATCTCCTTTGGTAAAGAAATTCTAATTATTTCTCTATCGTCCCTGTGTATTGTAACAGAAAAATGAAGTTTAAAAGTGTAGCGGTGCTTCTGTGAAATGTGAATTTTTTCTGTTGTGTTGTGTTGTGTTTTTAAAATGTATCAATCAAGCTTTTTGGTGGTTGCATCTTTGCAGAACTTTATTCAAATCCCTACTCTGATCCCAGTGTTTCCATTAAGAATGTGAATGACATGACGGAGTAACTAGGGGGAAAGGTAACTAAGTACATTTACTCAAGTACTAGTACGTACATTTTATGTAACATTCTACTTCTACTCTGCTACATCTCAGGAAAATATTGTACTTTTTACTGCAGTACATTTGTCTGACAGCTTTAGTTACATCACATTATGGCATCACATCACTTGTGATGCCATAATGTGATGTAACCGCAGCGTGTGATTAATGTGATTAAACAACTCGCAAATCTCATTTCTGGGCTTCTGTTTCAGTCAAACTATGTCAGCTGTCTTTAATGTCTGTTTTTATTGACTTCTGGATTTGCATAAAAGAAAACATGGCTGTCATGTATTTGCATTATCTTCACTTTGTACAGGTTTTTCTTTTTATTGTAAAGTCAAACCTAGTTGCTGGAACATGAATTTCACAGCGTGGTCAGTAGGTTAGGAACTAAGAGAACCTGCAGCCCTGTTTTAATTATCTTACTTACAAGCATCAATGGGATTCTGAATGAGGATTTCCTAGAACTGGAACAGAACCCAGAGGTCTACGGCGTCACTCTGGAGCTTACAGGTAGAGCACAGAGATCCAGCTCCGAAGGTCCTGGTAGGCTAGCTGTTTCCCTCTGTTTCCAGCCTTTAAACTAAGCTAAGCTAAGCTAACTGGCTGCTGCGTTCAATCCTCTCATCTTTCTCTTGGCAAGACAGCAAATAAGAGTATTTCCCAACATGTTGACCTATCCTGTTTGTCAGATGTGTAGCTCTTTTAATGGCCCACACTTTACACGCGGAATTATGTGTGAGAGACTGATATTGTCCTACAGTGGTCCGGCCTGTACATTTTGGTGATGCAATTTCTGTATCCAGTGAGGGAAATACAGGGGGTCTCAGGTGGTCTCAGGGGGTCTCGGACTCCCCGACTAACAACTAGGCCCCCCCAGACGGCAAAATCTAATATTGAGGTCGTCTCAAAATGACAGCTCACCGGGTTGGCGAACAGTGGAGGTGTCCATGCAGAGAGCTGACAGTGTGATGGGAGGCTATTAAGTTTGAAGAAACACAAGTTGAAAATCATTTAGTAAAAACATGGAGCTTCTCCCTGTTTATGATTATTTATCTTCGACATGTGCTGCCTGTAGTCGGAGCGGGTCGCCTCGTCAGAACCTTTGTAATAATGTTTGTTTTCTCTGCTGATGTGTATTTATACATACATACATTGTACCGGCCA
>JAVQJF010100250.1:0-14024 GCA_036023855.1 Gadopsis marmoratus | reverse complement strand
ACCCACAAACAAGCAGCAACTGAAGGCGGCTGCAGTAAAAGCCTGGCAAAGCATCTCAACGGAGGAAACTTAACATTTGGTGATGTCCATCGGTTCCAGACTTCAGGCAGTCATTGCCTCCAAAGTATTTTCAATAATGCATATATTTATAATTGTTAGTTTGTCCAATTACTTTTCAGCCTCTGAAAATAGGGCACTTTGTATAAAAATGGCTGTAATTCCTAAACGGTTAATGTGATATTTTTGTTGAACTCCTTGAATTAAAGCTGAAAGTCATATCTTGGTTGCTTCATTTGAAATCCAGCGTGAGGCAAAAGTACAAAACTTGTCACTGTCCAAATACTTATGGACCTGACTGTATGTCAGATGAGGCAGCCTGAGGTTTGGGTTTTTTTGTGGCAAAGGAACTCCACAACAATCTGCAAGACACACAGACATTCAGTATGTCAATGTCCAATAGTCACTCACTTTTAGCTCTAATTTTGGTTCTCTACCAAGTCCTGAGAAAAGTATCTCACTCTTTAGCTGCTTCAGCTAGTCTCTAATAGTGTCTGTCTGCTGTTTGGTGCCGGGCAGGTAGTAGGTTTATCAGAACCTTTTTATTTAAAAAAAGGTTGATTAAAGACCTTTTTAGAGTGAGACATAAATGGTAAATTTTCATAAAATCAAAACTATGAGCTAAATGAGGCCAAAGCTACAGAGTTGAGTGTCTCCTCTGTGGATTATATGCCACTGTAAAGTAATTTCATTGCATTGAATTTGCAAAACAACATCTTTGGATTGGCAAGCAAAACTTTTAGATTTGCAAACAAAACCTTTTTCAATAAGCCATTTTTTGATTGCAATATGAATAATTTTGCTCTCAAACCTATTTTTTGATTGCAAATTAAAGACACAAATCTAACTCCGTAAACTATCTGAGTCTTCCTTGGAACCTGTCCAAAGTTAATTTGATGAACCATCCGTCTATCATGGGTTAACTTCAACCAATCAGATTAACGTGCTAAAGCACCTTTTCCACTGAGAAATGCCTTCAGTGCTGTTATTTGCTCTTCTTTCAATGAAGAAATACTCTACAGTTCTGATATAACAGATGCTATAGCAGCTGCTACGCTAACCTCTTTAGGAGCTGCCATTGTTGTTTTTGTACGACCAGTCTTGCTGTTGTCAAACCTAAACCACACCCGTAGCTGCTAGTAATTCCTCAGAGGATGCAGGATGAATTCTCATGTGATCGTTAGTGGACCTTTTGAGTAGAAAGAATTTTGTACCACATATTGTTCCCAATTTGAATAAACATGTTGTCTGTGTTCTAATGTCCAGGTATCTTGGTTTGTAATGAGTTGCTACTGTGTAAACTCGGGTGTTAAATTTAAGATTGTGTTCTGTGTACATACAGGAGAAATGCACCGTAATGCCTAACTCATGCCGTCATGACACAACAAGAGTGTCACTAAACTTTGTAAAATCAGAACAAGTGAATGAATCAACCACACTGTGAATGTTGAGGGAACCAGTGAAGGGGATACTGGTTGATACCAGTCTTGATGACTTCAGTGACTTTGAACCAGGCAGCACTGCATCAGTGATCCATTGATCAAATTAAACAGCTGTTAACATGAGTAAACATGGTAACAATTGACCTGTTGCAGGTTCATATGTTTGGATGAAATCTATTTTTTTAGGGTTTAGCCATTATTTATTCCCCGTAAGGCACTGCTTATTGTATCAGTAAGGTTTGTGGAAACAATTCTTTCTGTTGATGTCATAATCTAGAGTACAACATAGATTTAATTAACAGAAAAGCCTATTTGCCCCTTCAGCATTTCTAAGATTTGAGAGAAGTTGGACTAGTGGGTGACCACTGAAGCTGGACTATCATCTGATTCTGGGTTTTGGTGGAGGAAACCCAATTACCATGGATACCATCTCCTGTCGCATGGATATTGAAACATCATGTGAACTGATAGCTGATCTTTAACCTTTAGCTTGGTGTCTGGGAAGACAGGGAAAATGTTATATTTTTTTGCCCAAGCATATCTTATCAGGTGCCGCATATAATTTTTTGTACCTTCCATTTTGCACTGCGCTCCAAGTCATGATGGATTTCTTCTTCCAACGTCATTTCTGCCGTCGTGAAAAAACACAGAAGCATCCCGTTGCAGTGCATCAGTCTGGTCCTGCGGTTCAGAGCAGTAAAGCCAGGAGGCGCTCTAGTGTTGGTTTGCCCTCCATAGCATTAGTACAGTCCAGACGCTCCTCCATTGGTTTAGCTCCTGTTTGTACTGACAAACGTAGGCGCCCCAGTGTTGGCTTACTGGTGGCCAGTGGACAGAAGCGACAATCAATTATAGAGCTAGGATTAGCAAACACAAGTGAAGCAGTGGGAGGATCTGGAAGAGGAGCTGAGAGAGCTGATGTAGCCATCAAGAGAGGAAGAAGGGCATTTCAGTATAAACATCACCATGCTTATAGTGCCTCTGGCACCATCTCCTGTGTACATCATGGGCTGGCGGTGCGATATAGACGTTCTTCTAAAGTAAAATCCATTGAACCTCATTTACTTGGATCCTCTATGTTACTTGCGAGTGTAGTCCAGATGGGCAGAGGAGTGAAAGAGAAGGAAGACAAAGAGGAGGAACTAGATGTCTCCCTGTGCTCATATTCTGAGTCAGATGGAGAGGATGAGAGTAATGAAGAAGTGGAGAACAGAACTGGAGAAAAAAAAGATGTAAGCTTCAGGCCTACAGCTCAGATGCACATAACCCGGGCAGTCATTATGGAAAATATTACACCCCGCCCCTTGCTCCGCCCCCCTCGCTGTCTGAGACGAAACTCATCCCACCTCCTTCCAGCGGATTCTGTGTTTCAGAGCAGTGAAACAGGTTATGGAGTTTATGGTCAATATAATCGACGAAGGTCAAGTCAAGGTCACTGGGCTTCAAATAAACCAATCCAGACTTCCACGACCAGACCCAGTCTGGGTGAGCTGGCCTCAACAGATCTGAGCTCTGAGCCTGGGACTGCTGAAACAGATGTGGCCTCCCCCGAGTCTACAATCCATAAAAGCTGTTCTTCACCAGAGGGAGCGATATACTATGATCCTTATCTGGATACATGGGAGAACTTCCTGTCGTATGTAACAAAAACACGTGTGCGCGTGCACACACACACACAAACACACATATACAGGGTAACATAGTGTGTTTGCACTAATACTGGTTTTGCATTTGTACATAATATGCCTAAACTAATATTAATAATGCTAGACCTTTTCTGCACAATTTGACATGGAATATTCCTTCAAAGCGTGCAGTGTTTTTTTAGTAATTATGTCTGGCTAGATGTTCTGACAATCCAGTCGTGTAAGAGAGCAGTTGACTTACTGTAACAGTGTCCAAGCCTTCAGTCAGGATGGGATTCTCGTCAGCCACTCCTTGTATCCTTTGGTCCCAAGTGCCACTCCAAGGTTTCATGCTTAGTTCACAGGATGACAATTGGATTACAATGAATGACATTACAATGAAATGTACAATTTTTGTGGTTATATCACAGTGCAAAGCCTTTTGAACTCATATTCAAGCTTGTCTTTGAACAAGTTTTCCCCCTCTTCTACATGGGCTCATTGCTGCTTCAGAGTGTTTTGATTTTTTACATTTAGTGCACAAGATTTTGTCAAAGCCTGCAGTTTGAATTCAATCATTGGAAAGGTCTATCCTGTGCTGATGGTGAATGTATCAGAACCAGAATAGAATTTAAAATCCTTCTCACCTACAAAGCCTTTAATTGCCAGGCACCATCATATCTTAAAGAGCTCATAGTACCTTATTACCTAAATATTAGTGATTGCATTTTTCAGATTTCAACCTGTTTCAGTTTAATTTTAGTCACAAACATTCCAATCTGTGTGACGTTGGGAGACTTCAGATTTACATTAAATATTTTCTTGCCTTTTTAATTTTATTGTCAAGAAAAAAAGTTCCTGTCTCTTTGTTTTTCCAGGAAGGCGATATCCAAGTCAGGCCTGCACCATCTGCCCAGTCAGCCTTGTACATCGTCTCTGACCAGGACCGACCCAGAAGCAAATATCTGCAGTGCTGTGGATTGGACTGTGAGTCTGAGTATCAGGGTATCACTATGACACAACAGGGGTCTGAGAAAACACACAAATATTATCCGTGCTTTACTTTTACCTCGTGGCTATAATGACAGCTCAGCAGCTCTGATATCGCTAAGGACAACACTCCCTCTAGTGTATTATTGCTATCATGCTAATGTTTCGTTCCTGACAATTGTGTTTAGCTGTTGACACTTCTGTGACTGATAAAAAGCTCAGTGACACAGTGGTTCCACAATGATTTTACATGTCTTTCATCAAACTCCATCTGTGTCTCATCAGTGACCTATCAATGATAAATGCCAAAGTGACCCATCATCATTTTTCTGAGCCAATGAAACAGGTTTATAGAAAACAAGTTGATTTTTCTGTTTCTGCCCTCCTCTGAGCCTCCACTGTGTGTTTGTCTCTGTAGGAGTCGGCTGTGTATGGAGATCATATCTGGTTTGAGACAAATGTCTCTGGAGACTACTGTTATGTGGGAGAACAACACTGTATTGCCAGAGCACTGGTTAGTATCACGCTCTCATAATCTCTCCTCCCCCCTGTCTTTTATCTCCCTCTTTGTGTTCTTAACGATACTGTTTTCTACAAATTACCTTCATGTGCAGCATATTGCATCTTTTTCCCATTGATTATGTTTTTCTTCAGTTTATCAGACCAAATGTTTGCATCTCATGCATGTTTACACATCCACATCTGCTGAACACTCACTGCCAACATTATGCCGTCACATATTCCTTCAATATCTAAACATACTAAAAAGTACTTGTGAAAGGGGATCTGTGTCAGAATCTGTGTCCCTGTTACTTGGCATAATCTACAAACACGCTGTCAACAGTTTTCATAGGAACAACTTTTAACAAATGAATAGTCCTCTTCCCTGAAAGTTGCACAGGTGGTTTAGATTGTAAACCCTACCAGTATCTGGAAAAAGCTGGAGTGACCAGAGAAACACAAGAGTAGGCACTGAGCATACAGGAACAGGCTCAGCTGACGTGACGAATGTTGAATGTTGTGTATGAGGGGACAGATGGTAACCGGTCTCTGTTCAGAGATGGTCTCTCATCTCAGATGTGAATGTCCTCTCTGGTCCCCTGACTCCTGGTCCTTGACCTTTGACCCCCTCCCAGTGGATGCTGTGATTGGTTTTGGTCTGGTGTTCACAGACAGTCTGATGTTGATGTTTTTTCTGGTCTTTACATAGTTAATCTCCCCAGAGCTATAATGGGATTGTTTGGGGGTCCTGTGTTACAGATTAGATTATTTTGTTACACAAACTGTAAAGCAGAGGTTCCCCTCCCCTGTGCTGTAGGCCAGTACCAGACCTTGAGAACACATTCTACCAGGTCGCAAGGAAACCTCATGATCCAGAAAAAAAAGGCGGAGTAATGATTAGATTATTGTTTTAGGGTATTTTTGCGGTTATTACCTTGAAATTGGCTCAGTCTGCGCTGCATATTCCCCTGTCTATATGAGGTCAAAATCAGCGTGAGACCTGTACCTGAGTGCTCTGAGAGGTCTATGACAGTGACTCCTATGTGGGATAATCCACTCTGATACATTTACTAAAAAAGACTACCTTATGCACAGTGATGCTACGGTGATTCACTGTCATTCATTGTCATCAAACATGTCCGCTCATCTCAAGGTCAAACATATGGCTAGCCAAGTTGTCAAGTGTCATACAGAATTATGTCATATCATTTCAATGTATCTGGTTTCAGCTTACAGCATTTTACATTCTGTAAAATATAGTATATAGTACAGGACTGACCCCCAGTGGTCAGAGATGGCATTACTGCCTCATATTTTATTTATTCAATAATCATGCCTAGCTGCTGAGGATCATAAACCATATGACTAAATTACTATTAGTCAAAATACAATTTGTTTCACATGTGTCCCTTGTTACTGTGATGTGTGATTGTTTTTCCATACTTCAAAACGGATCATGCTCTCCCTTTCTTTCTTTCTAATTCTAGCAAAGGTCTGCCAGTCGAAGGAAGTGTGCTGCCTGTAAGATAGTTGCCCACACCATCTGTATAGAACAACTAGAGAAGGTAATTTCTCTGTGTCATGTATTCAAAATACTTTTACCAAGCGGACTAAACCAGGGAATCCAAATGAGTTCACCTTTTAAATCTACTTTATGGGGACAAGAAACATGAAGCCGCAGGTGTAAATCATCACAGATAGCAAAACGTGGAGAGAATATTAAAGAAAGATGTTTAAACCATCTTTCATGAGGGACAAAGGAGGCAACCATAAAGAAGCATTCAACTTTCGGAGGCTAAAGTAGCTTAGGAACTGCACCATCGCCGGTTCAAACACAGATAAGTTGGTTTGGAGTGTGGTAGCTGGAGAGGTGCCAGTTCACCTACTGGGTTCAGCGAAGGTGCCCTTGAGCAAGGCACTGAACCCCTAACTGCTCACTTTGCTGTGATATGTTGCAGCCCCCTCACTCTGACATCTCTCCACAATTAATGTATGTCTACAGTATAGGACCTGTTTGTGCATGTGTGTGTCTTTATTTGTTTCACTTAACTGTTATTTCATTTAATTAATTATCATTTGTGAAGCAGAGGACAGCACATTTAAAGGAACAGACAGGATGTCTTTAACTGTCCCTCCTGTCTAACCTGCAGTTTCCCAGCTCTAGAGCCATTCTGTTGGATTCCACCCTGCCCCTCAGTGACCCCAACTTTAGAGTGAGATATACAAAGCTCCATCTTTCTCTATTCTCTCCTTATCTGTGATCCTGAATCTGACAGAAACACACAGACCTATGGTGGTGTCTGGACCTCACACCAATCAGTTCAGAAAGAAAACTAGTGCACAACATGACATCAGTGTTTCCCTCAGGATGAGAATTTATTTGGAGCAAAAACATAACAAAGAATCTTTGTAAGTGGGGGCAAATGTACGAGGGGCTGCAGCCCAAATAAAAACAGTACAATATATTGGAAACACAGATAGAGCATGTAATATGATTGTGGATAATACACTTTTAAAATGAGTGAATCGAATTGGAATCGAATGCAAGTCAGACACACACCCTCTAAAAACGTCCGCTATCGTTCTTGCATCATCATCAAGTGTCATTTTTGTTTCCTTCAATCACATAATCTTCTGTCTCTTTGTCTCACTTTCTTGTTGATCAAAGTGGTATGATAAATCTGACAGGTTTAAAGGGTTGGCTTTGTTGATTTCAAAGGGTAAGGAGACCTCAGCAAGGGATATGGTAACTTGAAACAGTTCAGGTGAAGACAACAGCAAAGAGGGATCAGGACTGGTCACAAAGTCAAGATGGAGAAAACACACAATTCTGATTGAAAATGTTTATATAGGTGTTTGACAAAATAATCCTAAGACATGGTCCACTTACTGGCAACTTTCAACAACATCCCACCCTCTTTATCAGCAGACATTACTGTCGACATGGAGACAGCTCAGTGGTCCTGCAGTAAGTGGGAAACATGAGTCACATGGCAACGTGTGGTCGTACATTTTGCGAGATGGTAACTCTCAGCTGTGTGCGCAATCTCTCCCTCACTCATTCACTACACCCTATTCATGAATCATCAGAATTTTGTGTCAACACTGACAACTACAGTGTTGCATGACTGTAATTATGCATAAAAAATTACATACATATAATGCTGTAGGATTATTAGCAGAAAGAAGTGTACATGCCATGGACACAATATTATTTGTTCCTCTTCTGTTCTCACTACACATGTAGGTGCGCAGGTATGCGATTTAAGTAATCACACTTTCAGTAAATGTTGAAGACATTTACTGAAAGACAGCAAAGAGAACACACAGCAGCAAAACAGTAGCAGTAGCCATGGCACTGATGTTAACATTAATAAAAATAATATTAGTAGCAACACAATAATAGTAATACTGATAATGAGCAGTAACAATAATAACAGCAGTGGCTGTTTAGCAAGAGCAAGAAGAAGCAGGTGGTCCATATCCACAGATCCAGACTCCACAGATCCAGACTCTAACGATCCGGAGGGAGAAACACTCGCAGACAGCAGCAGAAGGAGAGAGAGAAGGGAGTGAAAGGGAAACAGTCGAGTTAGTAACAATCATTAATGGGATAAGAGTGCATACAGATGGAAAGGGAGAGGAGGAGAGAAGTCTAGGCCTATAGCAGGATAACTAAGGGGTGGCTCAGTGCTCACCTGAGTCAGCCCTGGCAGTCAACAAGCTCTCGATGGTGCATCTGTAGAAGTTAGTCAGGATGTTGGCATTCATACCAAACTTCCTCAGTCTCCTCAAGAAGTAGAGCCGCTGACGAGCCTTCTCACCACGGTGTCTGCATGTAGGGACCAGGAGAGATCCTCAGTAATTTGAACCCCGAGGAACTTCAAGTTGTTGACCCTCTCCACCTCGGTGTCTCCAATGGGTTTGTGGCTGTCTCTTCCCTGTTTCCTATAGTCCACAATCATCTCTTTTGTTTTCCCGACATTAAGAGAGAGGTTGTTGTCTTGGCACCAGCTGGTCAGTGCCTTGACCTCCTCTCTGTAGACAGTCTCATCGTTGTTTGTGATGAGGCCCAGGATGGAAGTGTCTTCGGCAAACCTGAGGATGACATTGGAGCTGTGTTATGCTACACAATTGTGGGTGAACAGGGCATACAGGAGAGGCCTGCGGGGCACCAGGGACTGCAATTTTAGTAGGTCCAACGTAATTGTTATTGCTGAGCTGGCTGACTCTCGTCCGGCACATTTCATTGCAATGCTGACCCTGTGTTACTTGAACTTAACTAATGGTAAAACCTTTTTTAGCAGCCTAGCTGGGACAGGATCTAACAGACATGTTGAAGGCTTAGATGCAGAAATCACTGAAGTTAGTTGATGAAGTTTGAGGAGAGAAAAACAGTCTAAATGTATATCAGGTTTTACAGTTACTTCTAGGATTCCTGTTTGAAGATAAGTCAGTACCAGCTGAGGGCAGGAGGTGCTAAATTTTGTCTCTAAGAGTTAGAATTTTATCATTAAAGAAGTCGTTACAGCTGAGATCTACAGGAATACATGGCTCAATAGAGCTATGACTCTCTTGTCAGCCTGGCTACAGTGCTGAACAGAAACCTGGGGTTGTTCTTATTTTCCTCTATTAATGAGGAGTATATAGGCTGCTCTGGCATTATGGAGGGCCTTCCTATACATTTTATGACTATCTTGCCAGACTGAATGTGATTTTTTTTTTTAGAGATTGGTGGAACCCCATTTCCTTTCCAGTTTATGTGATGTTTGCTTTAATTTGTGGGTTTGGGGGTTATACCATGGAGCTAACCTCCTAAAGATCCTCTGTTATATTCAGACATGGCACTGAATTAAATGTCGATGGAATCACTTCCTTGAATTTAGATACAGCAATTTCAGATAGACATATAGAATATAGAGTTAGGTCTGGACAAACCCCCATGTTTCATGTGGTCATGACCTGTTCCATTCTTAAACCAACATTTTATGTGAAGTTTGTTTAAAATTTAAATAAGGATATATAAAAACATTTCCTATATTATGACAGTGTCACATATACTGTACTGTACAGTTGTGATCTGTTTTTTCCAACATGTCATTGAAACCGCTGTGCAGCATGTGATACTTCCACAAGTGAAATATTCAAACCTAAATCATGATTTTAATTACTACATGGAATTATTCCACATGTCTTGTTCATCATATTATACATGTTTCCCGAAGATCAAATCTGATGAATTTCATATCTATGGAAGATTTCAGATCATTTCTGATTTGAACAGTGTGAGTCTGTTAACGATGGACCCATTAGTGGGTCTGACTTTAAGGAAGAAAGAAGGAAAACAGACATTGTCTCATTGAGTCAGTCAGGTTCTTTGGTATCTAAACTTATATTTCTTTAAGTTGCTGTCCATGTCATGACATCAATAGTATACTGATAATCAAGTGAAACTAATGACCAACTGATGCATCTTTTATTATGAGAACATGGATACCACCAAGGTCTGTGTCTGCATGGCTGAAGTATGATTTGTAGGAATGAACAGAACTGTCATCAGAATAAACCAGAAAAATTAAGCAGGATACAATGGCCTGTTCCATACGCCTTCCCCCAAAACAGCTTGGTTGACTTGACAGTGTTCAGCCTGGCAACTACAGTGTCTGGTGGTGTTCCTGCTCTGGTCAGGGTGGCCCTGGTTTATCTTTTCTGTGCGCACTTCAATTTGGGGAATCATGGTGCTTCTCTTGGAGACGGAGTCCACTTTCACTGCTACAAAGTCACACATGTCTGAAACTCTTTAGCCAAACTGCTTCTTTCTCCTAAAACATGTTCTACCTGCCAACCTGATCATTGAAAATCTTTCCAATTATTTGCTCTACAGATGTGTCCATGTTGTAACAGCTCTCTGTTCTGGAGCTCTATGCTTTTTCCTTATGACCTCAGTACCCAGTAAAGTTAGAAGCCCAGTTATCATCTATGTATTTACACCTCTCTTCCTCTCTACTCTTCCTCTACTTTGCTCCAGATTAATTTCAGGTGTAAGCCATCTTTCAGAGAATCAGGCTCTAGGAACATTCGAGAGGTGAGTACTGGAGGTTTCTTTCTAAGAAACTGCAAAGTCAAAGTCAGTTTACAGATGATTGAAATTGCATTACTACAGCTACAGCAACAATCCTCACCTTGTTTTCACTTTGACTAATATTTTATATGTTGTTTGTATTAACGGCCATGGATTCAGTCTTATACAAAGTTAGCTATCAGCAATTTAGGTTTTGAAAATTACATTGTGTCATTTGTGTTCGTTCAGCCCATTGTGGTGCATCATCACTGGGTGCATCGGAGACGACAAGAAGGCAAATGCAAACAGTGTGGGAAGGTAGGTGGCGATTCTGGTAGTATTTTTCTATTTAATAAGAATCATTTTACAATCTTTTACAAGTCCCCAAAATGTATGGAAGTGTTCCCCTAACCTTTCTCTAAATATAGATGAATCTTGTAGTTTATCTAATTTTTCACTAGCAGTGAAGCAAAAAATAATTTCTGTTGCTTTAATTCTGTGCAGGGTTTCCAGCAGAAGTTTGCTTTCCACAGTAAAGAGATTGTGGCAATCAGCTGCTCATGGTGCAAACAGGCTGTGAGTATGTTTGGAAAAGGGACTGAGGTACAAACTGGGACAAGACAATCCTTTGACTTGACTTACTGAACTACCACAAGACGTCTTTATTTTTACAAAATTATATTGTTTCTATACTACAGATCTCAAGAAATAAATGCATTATAATTCCCTCTTTAGTACCACAACAAGTTGTCCTGCTTCATGCTGCAGCAAATTGAGGAGGCTTGTCCAATAGGAGCTCACGCTGCTCTTATTGTTCCACCCACATGGATCATTCGGGTCAGACGCCATCAGGTAACATTGCGTTTTGTCATTCTTAACCCGGTTTGGTTTTATGGGGGTCAGAGACCGTAGCTAACTTTACCGTACCTGTCCTAGTTGTTCAATGTTTTGCGTATGGTGGACTAAACTTCACAATATGACAGCTTGAGTGTTTCGTAGAGCAGTCATATGTCAGCAGGGTGAACAGGAGGGGGCTCAGCACACAGCCTTGGGGGAAGGGTGATGGAGGAGGAGGAGATGTCGTGGATTCTGACAGTCTGTGGCCTGTCAGTTATAAAGTCCAGAATCCAGTTGCATAGCGATTGGTTCAGTCCAAGTGTCAGGGCTACTGGCCGATAGTCATTCAGGCCTGTCACTGTGGAGCTTTTGGGGAGGGGGATGAAAATGGCTGTGTTGATGTCTGTCAACACCTCTGACAGCTACCCACAGTACCCGCCCTGCGATGTTGTCAGGACCTGCAGCTTTGCGGGGATTAATCCTCTGAAGGGTCCTCCTCACATCTGCTGAGGTCACACTGAAGGGCACGTAATGGTGATGATGGTGTGAGTCTGGTGCTGGGGGAGATGTTAGAGTCCTCAAAGTGGGCAAAGAGTTTATTGTGAGCATCAGACAGAGATGGGTCCCTTGGGCACTGTGCATCTCTGGTGTTATAGTCTGTGATGCACTAATCCCCTTCCACATACTCTGGGGGTTATTGGTGGAGAAATAACCCTGCATATTTATGCCTGCTGCGTGTTATTTCCCCATGTTGGTATGGTGACATGCTGGTAAAACCTGGGCAAAATGTCCATCAGATTTCCGTGGTTGAAGTCCTTTGCAACCACATAAAAGGCCTCCGGATGCTTGTTTTGGAGTGTGCTAATGTTGTCATGCAGCTCCTGAAGCAACTCGCTAGCTTTAGCATCCGGCGGGATGTAAACAATGGTGACAAACACCGCTGTAAACTCGCAAACTGAAATAAGCTGATAACGACATTCAAACTCAAAATAGCATTAGTCAAACTATAATGACAGTGTATCTTCACTTACCTCATCTATCAACATGATGCCTGTCGGTCACGTTCAGTCCACTGTATGTCATGTCACTGTTTTGGCCGATGCCCAGGGAGCTCGCTTGCGCCCATGTGTGCGAGCACGAGAACGAGAAACTATGACTGCAACTGTCTTAACAAATACTTTCTGAAAACTCCACACAGCCCCTTTTAATATTTTGTGTGGCTACCCGATTCTTCTCACTCTCAAGAATGGGCAGCTGCACAATATGAATCGAAGTTTGCGTTTACTAGTACCAAACCCTAAACTTTCCTAACAAAAAACTAAATTTAAAATAAATGATGTGTCTCTAACCTAAACTTGTAAACCTAAAAACTGTTCTCAGCAAAAAGAGGGCCTCTCACTTCTTCCAAATTGCTGATATTATTGTTCCATATTTACAATGGAAAATTTACAACAAACCATTTTACAAATTGTCAGAATTAGAACTAACATTACTAACACAAGTCTATGTACATTTTCCTTTTCAAAGTCAGGTGCTGCTCTACTTACAGAAATTGCAATACACACAAAATTAAAACTTCAAATGTTGGACATGGCAGAGGACAACAGGTTGCTGTCAAGTGGGGTTAAAATGAATAATGTCATCACCTTGTCCAACCCGGAGGCAGCAATCCCTCAAATGGACCAATCATGGGGCTCCACCTTTTGCTCATCACCCTTAGACATAGGCCATACAAACACAAACAAGTCAAGGGAGATTGATAAGACAGAGAACTGATGAATGTCATTCAGACTTGCATAAAATCATATTGTGGACATTACTGTCCATGCTGGCAATTGTTTGTCAACTAGAAAAGCTACCATGGCTTTTGCCCTGTAGGCCGACATTGTTGTTTGTTTTGTCAGCTGACAATTACGTGGTTACTGTTTGTGAAATGGTGCAGATCCACACACTCTAAGCAAAAGGGGAGGAGAGAGATGGTATAGTGGCATATACAATAGGTGTAGTTTAAGTGTTTTAGAAATGTCTTCTTTCATTTGTATTCCCCATACAAGGCAAGAATAATTTTCTGCATCTCATGTCCTTATCCATTTGAAGGATGATATTCCTCTTTCAGTTGTGATTCCAAGTATATTGAAACATTACTCAATAGTAGCTAATAAATTGCCTCCTCAGGGTGATTGTCTTTTGACAGACTCAGGTGAGCTGTGAATCAGTAGCAGGAGTCAGTAATACTGAGCTGTTATGTCATATTGTAGGAAAAATGACTGAAAATTGAATTCTCACCCAAGCTCGAAGAAATGACTGGAGTAGTTTCAGAGTTTCGATGCAAGCATTTATTCTGCAGTACAGAGATATGCTGAATGACCAGGTTATTCCATCAATGGATTTTTTCTTCCCTGATGGCACGGGCATTGTTTCGATAAGCTTCTGCAATGTCACAACATTTATTTCTGTCCAGAGTTGCATTATTTCTTCACCAAGATCTTGTATTGATGATGGTCTGGACTC
>JAVQJF010100246.1:0-11944 GCA_036023855.1 Gadopsis marmoratus | reverse complement strand
AAATTTGTTAACACAAAAAAATAATTTTTTTTTTTTTTTTTTTTTTTTTTATATGTTTTTTTTTCTTTTTCAAAAAATCAACCCCACAACACCCCCCCCCCCCCCCCCCCCCCCGCCCCGCCACAGACGGGAGCACCTGGAGCCTCTCTGGGATTTGCACCGCAGCAGCTGAATCCGGTGAAGATCTTTCATCGGCTCAGGGAGTTTCCTTGAAATCAAGAGTCTAACCTTTTCCCCCCCAATTTTATATCGGTGGTCTCAAAGAGAGTCAGGTGACAGAAACCTGGCTTTTTGACACACTTTTTTTTGGCGAGTGGACACGTCGACAGGAAGAGATCTTCTTCCAAAGATTTTCAAATGCTGCATAAGATTCATTAGGGTGGACGTGGTCATGTACCAGGACCCTGTCACGCGTCTGTCCCATGCGCACATACGTATAGGATATAAGGTCACACACACACACACACACACACACACACACACACGCATCAGAAAACAGCTGACGGTGCGTTCTGTGTTGCAGAGGAAAACAAACACAGACACAAACAAAAGACACACAGATTTACAGAAAAACAAACATGCATCCCCTCTGTTTGTGTGTGTGTGTGTGTGTGTGTACATTGTTGATGACCACACACACACACACACAGTCACAGAGCCATGTCACATTCACTGCGTCCCACCATTGTCCTGCTGCACAGTTCACACACAATGTAAAGACGTCGACACACGTGTAGAACGTGCTGCGCTCACTTCTACACACAGCTGATAGGAATCTATAGTGTGTGTGTGTGTGTGTGTGTGTGTGTGTGTGTGTGTGTGTGTGTGTTCTGGATGGAGGGCAGCAGTTTCTGGGAATTGTGCTGCTGCCACAGTGGGAAGATGCTGAGAACAGCAGGAGGGTGGAGAGAGAGAGAGAGTGTGTGTGTGTGTGTGTGTGTGTTCATTGTTTATACATGTTACATGGATAAAGATTAGAGCTTTTCAACACTCTGAATGACACAAAGCCATGAATACGCCCTGATCTGACCTAACACACACTCTGTCTCTCTCTCCCTCTCTCTGTGTCTCTCTTTCTCTCTCTCTCGCTCTCTCTCTGTGTGTGTCTCTCTCTCTCTCTCTCTCTGTGTGTGTGTCTCTCTCACTCTCTCTCTGTGTGTGTGTCTCTCTCCCTCTCTCTCTGTGTGTGTCTCTCTCCCTCTGTCTCTCTCTCCCTCTCTCTGTGTGTGCGTGTGTCTCTCTCTCTCTCAGAATAATGAGGGCATGCATGCAGAGAAAAAGACAAAGCCGGTTCCTTCATGACTGCGTTGATGGAAAGCGACAGTCTCGGACACTGATTGTTTCTGTCAACTTGGGCTTTATCGTTGTAGCTCCGATCATGCGTTCTCTTGGTCATGCTAACATTGTGGTAACGTCTTAGATGATCTGCATCAACCGTCGGATCATCATCTTCTGTTCATTGCTTTCCTTTTGTTTTTTAGCAAATGCTGCCGCATGCTGAGATCGACAGGTGGTTTTAATAACATTAACGATGGGAGCATTCCATTTAGGTGAGCCAGATCCAGGGCTTACTGGGACACTTAGTGGAATGGAGCTGGTGTTAATGTTATTATTTACGCCTGTGCTTTTCCTGCTGTGACACATCAAAATGTGTGACGTGAAAAGGGTCTGAGCACAATGCTAGAAGGACTGATACAGAGCCAGTGGCCAGAGTTACGAAAATAAAACCCAATTTGTATTAAGCAGTAGTTTTCCATTAATTAAACTGAGAGCGTTAGGTGAGAAGATTAAAACCACTTTCATGTCTGTTTGCTAAATATGAAGCTTACCGTATTTCCTCAGATAGCAGCCGGGGCCTTTATTTATCTGAGCTGCAGAAGGTTCCAGGCCTTTATCTGAAGCAGGCTTGTATTAGAGGCAGGCCTTTGTTTCACTCCTGCAGTGACTGGAATCAGACAAGAACACTTTAGATGAGTAATCCACAACAACAGTGTCGAAAATAGCGTGATTATGTTGAGTTTATTAAATTAAAATGTTGGAAATGTACGTTATTCTTAATAAGAACGCACATAATATGACAGACACCAGGAGTGTTTCCAGCCTGGTTTCTTCCCAGGCCTATACCGAGGGCAGGCCTTTACTCGTTCGTGTCGACCACACCCCGGGGCTTTACTGGATTCCCGGCTCTTAATTGATTAATCTGCTTTTATTCAAAGAATTATGGTATTATATATTAGCTTAGCTTAGCATAAAGACTGGAACTAGGGGGCTAATAACTGTTAGCCTGGCTCTGTACAAGGGCAATAAAGCTCACTAATTAAAATGCTAAATCTGGTTTGTTTACTGTAATATGTACAAAAGGTTAACGCGTATGAAACGACAGGTTGTGGTTTTACTGGAGGTTGAGTGACGGATCAGCGGGTCCACTGATCAGGATGATCCCATTCAGTACAAAAAATCCAAGCAGAGACAGACTGACTGACAGACAGACATTTCAGACTCTCATGAGTCCTATTGAGAGGAAGCGGGGTGGTGGATGTGGATGGGAGGGACACAGGAAGAAGAAGCAGGGAGCAAACACTTTCTCAGTTTCACACCACTGCAGAGCTGCTGCTATTCTTCTGTCTTTAATCCCAGAGGAGCAACACACACACACACACACACACACACACACACACACACACACACCAAGAGTGACGACTAAACAAAATGGTGCAATAAATAACACAACAAAAGGGAGTGTGCGTTTGTACATCTCATGTCTTGACTTCACACTCTGCTGACATAAAATTTAAATGTTTCCGATTCTTTTCCCCCTTTAGATTTCAAATTAGACTTTATGTATGTCTGTAATACGGTTGTACATCATCGGCTTCCCTTTTTTTGTTGTCCATCCGCTGATATTCAACTCGGCCTCCTCGGAATAACGACCGCGTTGGACCATTCCGCACGACTGTACTTGCGTCCGATGTCACTTCTCAATGCCACAGCAGGAAGCGGCGTGACGTCCACATAGAGGAGTGAAGGACATGAACCTGGAGGCCTCGCTCACCAACAGCTAGTGTTTGTTTCTGTGACCTTATAAGTGTCTCAGCGGCTCGACTCAGAAAATGATGCCGTACCGTACTGTCTCTTTTAAAGTGAGCAATGAACAATGAATGCAATAAAATACGACTGAAATCTTGTGTGTCTGCATGCAGTATGTCTTTCTGGGCATTGTGTGTGTGTGTGTGTGTGTGTGTGTGTGTGGCAGGGGGTGTGGGAGTGGGGCTGCCAAGGTCTTCTCACACACACACACACACACACACACATCGTAAAACACTCATAAAACACAAGTGTGCGCACACACCAGAGCAGACACACAGCAGCAGAGCCGAGGACTTCAGTCCTGCTGCGACATGGCCGGGAGGAAGTCACACACACACACACACACTGTACAAACCACTGTCTTCATTCATAAGGACAAATCATTTCACAATAATAGAAAATTAGAAGCAGAGAGACAGAAGAGAGTGTCTGTAGTCTAAAAGATAAATTCAGTGATTGGATGGCTGCGGGACAACATGCTGCACGTGCACGAAAACGTGCAGAAAACATCCTCTGCAGACGTGTGTGAAGATTCGCGTCTGATATGGTTTTTCCACAGAAGTAAAATTTTCAATAAAACATAATTAGGATAAATTCCTAAAAAGCACATTGTGCTCCGTCTCCCTAATTTAATCTTTAAATATGGATCATCTCAAATGGTAGACTCAAGATGCCGCCGGCTTCGCTGAAATGCCCGTCAGATTAATTCAACTGTGCACACACATCATTCTGCACAGAGGAAGTTAAACATCCAAGAGAAGCAGTGGTGGAGAGGACCCAAGAGGGAAATATTGTACTCTTTTTTTCTGCGCTACATTTATCTGACAGATGGAGTCACTGGACTCTTTGAGTTGATGACTTTACATAAAGAATTTACATGAAACACAGACATGATAAGCTTATAAAATACAATGAATTGTTAAAGATTAAACCGGTGGTTCTCAACCGTTTTGGCTTGTGACCCCTCACCAAAAAAACAAAAAAGCAAAAAAAAAGCAGTGTCTGGTTGGGGCCCCTGGTCACATTTCAGATGTCTCTGAGTTGCTGGCAGCTCCACCAAAGAGACATTTCCCCTCAAAAATGTTCTCAGATGGTTTCGCTTAAACAACCGTTCGAGGCCCAAAGAGGCAAAACTCTCCAATATTTCACAAAACAGCAAAGATTAGAGAAAAGTCAAACAAATTTGTGCTGCGGAACTTCTTCTTTCCTCTCCCATTAATCATCTCACGACCCCTCAGATTCATCTTCTGAGCCTTTGGAGGGGGCCGGCTGGCAAGTAGTTCAAACTTGCTCCACCTCGACCAGCTACAACAGTAAAATGATGCGTACACATTGATACATCAGTATTAATAATGTCATTATAGAATAATATATCAGTCAAAGGGGCCATTTTCTGCAGATTGAGGTGTTTTACTTTGAAATTTGAAGCAGATTTTGCTGATAAAGCACAAACAAGTGACTCTGAAGTGAAGCGAACATTACGCAACGCTCACCGAGTGGTGGGGGACTCGAAAGAAAGGACGACAGGTGCATGAATATTAAGTATGAATTCTAATATCCCTTTTCAGTGACACATTCAAGCCGACGAGCACGCTATCAATACTTGGTTCGTTCTTGAAGCGCTCGCCCCGAAACTAACTTCAGATTCCTCCCACGTGTCCCTTTTGCCAGGCTGATTCGTCTTCACCGCCTCGCCACATGTCGGTGCCCCCTGCAGGGCGGAGAATGACTGGACGTGTGCCGAGCCGGTGCCACCCAGGACCGACGGCCTCGTTCTCTGTCCCAGGGTGATGACATCATCACCACCACCACCTTGCTCCCGACTTCCTGTCTCCTGGCCGGAATGTTGGCACCGGGCCGGGAAACAAACAAACACACGCACACGCGGAGAGAGAAGGTTCACATGCTGACACCATCGGACACAGCGAGAGACAAATGTGCAGCAAAAGTTAGCTCGTGTGCTTTGCTGACGCATGACTTAGGCTTAATCACAGGAAAGTCATTTTCATTTCCTGGCAGCAGAGGTTTGACCAAAGGGATGCAGGATTCAAATTCAGGAGAAAGACACCACAGCAGTGAATTCTTACCAGAGACAGATCAGATACAAATCCCTTGTTAAAGAATAATATCAGGAATCTTTAATCACCTCCTATATCATTAATGAGTGCTGGAATCCTCCTCCTTTATTGCACATATGTTGTGATCCGAATAGGCGAGATTATTGACAGATACGCTTTAAGTGAGCAGGAGCCACCGGAAGTGTCTTAACCTGCAGTTCTCCTAATGGCCGCTAGGAGAGATGCTGACTGTGTGGAAGTGAACGAGACAATAAAGTCAGCGGTTTATTCCCGTTTGACCTCTGCTAACGTTGTGTGTCAGACTCCGAGACATTCTATAACGAGTCACTACACTCAGGTGTCAGGCCTGACAGGTGTACGGTTCAGTCGCAGCGTCAGACAGCCTCCCGCGCTGCAGACTCTCCGTTTCTGCCTCTCTGACGCTTAGAAAAAAATACGAGCCCGTTACGGCGTGAACCTTCGTGGGCCGCTGAACGTCTGCGACACAATGACACCATTGTCCTGCTCCAGTAACTTCACCGTATGAACAATTCGGAATGCATCAGTTTTTCGATAGTACTTGCCAGCAGTTGCAAACTAGTTTTTCGACTAAAGCCAAAGATGCATCTGTTGTACTCATGTTAAATCTTCGAAAGCTGTTTCATAGAGTTTCATAGAGTCGTTTGGTGGGTGAACTGACGTCACGTCCAGTTATTTCCTGCCAAGGATCAAGAATAAACAGTTTCATCTCTCAGTCGTAGCAGATGTGCGCCAAAGAGTGAGATTCATACGGGAAGAAGAGAGGCAAACTCTTTGCTCTCAATTGACCAGATTGCAGTGCAACATTCCTGGTGGGATTCTTGGAAATTGACATAATTTGGGTAACGTTGGACCAAAGACATTTCTTTCTGTGCAATAAACTGCTCTAGTGTGTTTTTGAATGGCAAAAAGATGTCGCATTTACACCCGCAATGTTTCAGGTTTCAAAGTTGTATTTGTCACGTGCAGTCACACGAGTATAACAACCGTGAGATGTTTCTTTCTGGAAGGCGTATTGTGACGGTCCTGTGTAATACATTCCTACAGTGGAATCAAGTTTGGACAGAGATATGGTTCCAAATTTCCAATAAATATTTATTAAAAGTAGTCATGTGCATGTTGCAAGATGCCAGTGTGTGTGGGTATATACAGTATATATATATATATATATATATATATATATATAAAGTCAGGCGGTCTGTTCCTCAGGTCCTCCTTGAGGATCCAACAGTCCCAAACTGAGCTACTAGTCCCTAAACATTTTAAAACATCAATAACAAAAATAATGACTTTATTATTATTAAAAAATTTACTTTATCTGATGAATTAATATTTACTGGTGTTGCAGTAATTACTGAAGCTATGCAGCTTTCACACTGGAGCCTTGCTTTAATGTTGACTTCGTCACCATTGCAACATTATTCAAACCCCAGATATCTAATTTCCTGACAAACCTCTGCACGTGCAGCTAGTCATTGTTGTGTGCCTGAAATGACCAAATCTAAATAGGCACGTAACTGCTATCTAATCTCATACCGAAAACAGCCTCTGCTCTGACGAAGCTTCAGCAGACCCGTTTACCATCAGAGAGGAAGAATGAGAAAGCTCCACACAATGCTTGGCCTGCACTCTGAAGGAAATGAGAATAGCGCCATCCATCCAGCACAGAGGAAACGTCCTGCCTGAGGTAACCAACGGTGACTCCATAGATCTAGCATAAGTAGAAGGGAACGCTTCCTGGTGCCGAGGGTCAAGATGAACAGCTAGAGATCAAGGAGAGTGGGCACTTCCTGCGTGGCGTGTTCAATCACCGAGACTCCACAGATCCGCACTTCCTGGCGTCAGAGGTGACTTCGAATGAGCCCGTAGATCACGAGGAGAGGGCACTTCCTGAATTCAGCCGCTGATAGCAGCTTTCATTGATCCGCGCACACAACAAAACACTTCCCGGACACATAGATCTACTGGAGGTAGAGCGAACAGTTCCTGCCGTCAGACGTTAATCCAAAGGACTCCATAGACCAAGGCCAGGGGGCACTTCCCTAACACGGACTTGAACCATGAATCCAAAACGCTGTCACCATTCACAACCAAGAAGCTTGGCGTTATTATAGCAGAGGGAGAGTTTACTGGCACAGCTTGATATCACATTGCAGGTCAGTCGTGACGACGGTGATTTTCCACAGTCGCTCACATGGCGCCGAGTCACAAGCAGCCACGGTCGTTCAAGCCGGTCCGCTACGACGCGACGTGTTTTACGTAGAAAATCGCCCTGCAGGGTAAAAGCCGTTATTTTACCCCGATGGCTGATGGAGGCCGTGCTGGTTTACACGCACAGTAAGGTTCGTTCACGCCCAACGCGTTTGGTTTGGGTTTGTTTAGGCTGTCAGCTGAGCGCCGGTGCAGCTTGTTCGTGGTGCGAAGGACACAGCCGACCACAGACTCTTCTGACAGCAGACGTGGGATTTGAATTTAAAGCATTTCCATTTAAGCTTTTGCACTTTAAACGCCACTGTTCCCGTGACCACGTTGCATTTTCAGTTTTCTATGTGGGCTTTTAATTTGAATGACTCCTTGGTAGCGTAGTAAAATAATAAGGTTTTTAAAATTTGATCTCTTTTCATTTTCAATTTGGACATTTAATGTGAAGTATGGCCCGGAACATCCTCCATATAAACCCAGCGGTTGATCGGGATCTGTCAAAGAAGTACCTACCTACCTATCTATCTATGATCTAAAATAAAAAGAAAGAAAGGCAGAGAGGACGATGAGAGGAAGGAAAAATAAATAAATCAGGAAAGGAAAGGACAAACAAGGAGGAGAACGAAGCTGCTTTTGTTTCCTTTTAATCAGCTCTCTCCTCTAACGAGTTCCTCTCCTCTGCGTCTCTTTCTCCCCTCGCTGCGAACCTCCGAGCTCTCCAGGTTCTCTGTAGTAAACACACACTCGGACTGGCAGCCATCTCGCCCAGCAGCTGTCGACGCCGCTGCCAGCTCTGGAGGAGGCTCTTGGCTGCGGAACATCGAGCAGCAAGAATTCATGAGACCAGAAAAGTTTCTCCAAGGATTCTTTACTCGTGTGGAATGCAGAGATGCAGAGAGGAGAGTCTGATTTAAAAAAAAATATATATATGAGAGAGGGAGAGAGTTGTAGCTGGCAGGTACTGTTCGGGAAAATTGTTTAAAAATGTGTTCTGTTGAATCAGTCTGCAGATTACGTAACAAATAAGGGACATTTCCTTTTTTTTTTTTTTTGCTTGCTTTCTTGACATAAATCCAGCGCCTCTGTCTGTCGGGATGCATCCTCTGCATCTTTTTGGTCGTGACCCCTTCGAATGAACCAAGGTCTACATGTAAACACCTTATCGCAGCTTCCGGCCTTGAAGGAGTGACACAGATTGGCTGCAGTTTAAAATGAAAAAGGATCCGAATCAGAGATCCCGTTTTATTCCACACAGTCGTCTTCTTTGCCAAAGCTCGTCCTGACTTTACTGGGGTTTTGTTCGTTATATACAGAGATCAGGAATCAGTGATGTTAGGCCCGTTACATTTATTTGATCCCTCATCAGATTTTATATTAGATTTTATTTTGCTGTTTTACGTGAATAAAGATCGCTGTTAATATATTTACAAGTCTATGGTGGAAGAAGAACATCTTCTGTCCCGTTCCACTGGCCTTCAGCCACCAGACCCTCACCAGCTCCCATGATGGCGTCATCATGACACACACACAAGCGACTTTTCACTAACTGCAGTCAAATCAACTTGGAGACACCAGTTTCCAAACAAATGCTGCTATTTTAGAGTTTGGTCTCTTACAGAGACACACAGACTGTGCACATCAACATTCCTGCACTGGACATGAGCGCAAAAATGACTTAACACTGACCTCCAGAGGACGGATACGGTAAGGACGTGCAGGCTATGATCTGAGTTGTGGAAAGGGTCTCGCAGAATGAATCCAGATGAAATCTCCCTCCAGAGGAATTGAAATGGACTGCAGTTATTTGACAACAGCGATCAGCCGGCTCGTGTTCATCTCCCCGTCCTGCGGTAACAAAACGCATTTCAGTTATTGCTTGAACTGCTCTCTGGACGTCACGTCGCTGCAGCTCTTTGTCGCCACCCTGAGGCCCGAGGCTGAGTGGAAGGGACCTTCTCCTCATCACATGCAGCTCATCCGCTCTGACTCACCACTCTGTAAGTCAGCAGCATCTTCCAGTCCAATGCTGACTTCATCCAGACAAGCTGAAGCACGTTTTACAGAAGCCAACACCTCCACCCTCCACCCTCCACCCCAGTTTGACACACGTCCTCCACACATGTCCAACTGCGTGCCACCTTTGCACTCGCCTCGACCCCCAAACTGTTTCTTAAAAGCAAAAAGAAATAAATGAGAGCAGTCAACATTTGCTGCATCCACTGTGGCCCCACGCGGCTGGTCCCGTACGGCAAGTGAGAAGGATCATATCTCCTCAGCCCGCAGGCGTCCGTGGCACATAAAACGCACGTTAAACCTGCGCAAGGCGCCGTTTTCTTGTACGGCCACGAGCCCTCCCTCCGGTTCCACACAGCCAGTGAATTCAGAGCTTTTGTCACCAATCGGTGAAGAGTAAAGCAGCGAGGACAACATTTCTACAGAGATTAAATGTGTGGAATAAAATGTAAACATTTATATATAACATTTATATATATAACATTTATATATATAACATTTATATATAATATTTATATATATAACATTTATATATATAACATTTATATATAACATTTATATATATTATATTTAACACTTTAATTTGGTTTTGGGTTTTTTTGCCCAGTTGTGTGTGTGTGTGTGTGTGTGTGTGCGTGTGCGTGTGTGTGTGAGACTAAAACTACAACTCCCAGCGGCCCCCTGGCGTCACACAACAACAGACGAGAGGGAGGCGGCAGCTGGGAGAGACGGAGGCAGCCGGGCGGCGTAAAGAGGAGGAGGAGGAGAGGCTTCACCGATGGAGGCAGAGGAGGAGGCGGACTGACGGAGAGCGACATGGCCAGACACCAGGAAGTGGAGCGCATCGCCAAGAAGCTGGAGAAAATGGTGCAGAAGAAGAACACGGTGAGAACAACGACGACCCGCGGCGGCATCAGCTGTTCTCTGCGGGGGGAGGGAGGGAGAGGGGGCTCATTCTGGAAGCGGGGGGCCTCATGAACCGGGGGGGGTGTTTGGGAGATAGTTTGGCGTTAAAATCACGGCGGCTATTGGTCAGAAGAAGGTGGCCAATTGAGACGCAGCTGGATGGAATCATCGCCTGCAGCTGCGCAGCTGTTCGCCTGCAGGCCGCAGCAGGTTCTGCTGAACCGGGTTCTGTGCAGCAGGTTCTGCTGAACCAGGTCATCGGGCAGCACCGTAGGTCGGAAATGTGGCCGACAGCTTCCTGCTCAGATTAGTTGCAGTGACACTGGAAACGTTCTTGCTTTGAATGATGACGTCTGATGTGGTTTTTCCCCACGAAAAGTTACATTAACTGTATAAATGTGCTGACGGTCTGACCAGATGCCCCCCAGCGTGCCCTCTGTGCCAAAGTCAGATTTTAGCCGCACGGAAGCAAATCACAAAACATTTCTAAGTGGGACTTTAGTTTAAGTGTCAAAAATTGGGACATGAAAGCAACAAAGTCGAGCCAATTCTGCCTCCAAACTTGAAAATAATCATTTTTACATTTCTGTTTTCCTGCCATTTTCCACCACTAGGGGGAGAAAGACTCCAAACATTTTCCAGTTTTGTAACACGATTAATAAAAGTTGCTGTGTTCACAGCCAGGGGTGAGTTGACCTGTTACCGGCTTTACCGCTGATTGTTCCGTCCACAGGACGGCGCTCTCGACCTGCTGAGGGAACTAAAGAACATCAAGATGTCCCTGGAGGCCCTGCAGGTAACTAACTCCACCCGTCTGCCATGTGACCGCCACCTGATGTCGATCAGTCATCACTGCACAACCACGAGCCGCTGCCACCAAATCTGTTCAAGCCGAGATGAAAAGTTAAATCAACAATATGTGGCAAAACAAATCTCCGTGTTCTTATATCGGAATCCGATCGTGCCTTATTCCTTTTTTTTAAAACAAAATCTGACGTGTGCTCACGTAACCTTGAACAAACGAATTTCAGCCGATGACATCATGACACCCACCCATCAATCAACCACCGACGTTTAGCGCCGCAGAGCTCTGATTCATTAGGCTGCTAGCAACGGCTACTTTTCAACGCTCGCATCAAATTCCTCCCGACGTTATGTCTCGTTTCACTAAACGCATCACTATACGGAAGCTAGACTCTCTCGCAATGCTGTTTCATCGCGACTTTAGAGTAAGGCTCCGCAGAATAACCCAGGGAGCACTTTAAAGCCATCCATCATGCAGTGGAGCCCCTTTTCATCGTGTCAGACCGGTGTTAAGGTTCTCTCTGAGTATTACATGTTCACAACACACCAAATACTAGTTCCTGTCCAGGTTAATGCCCATTTACAGGACCGGCTTTGTTTCTGCGTCATCTGCTATATCCCATGTTTACGTACACCGACAGCGGGCCAATCGAATAACGGCACAAACATCATCAGCTGCAACCAAAATGTCGCGCCAGCTGCAGAGCGCTAACATGGGGGGGCGCTAACATGGGGGGGCGCTAACATGGAGGGCGCTAACATGGAGGGTGCTAACGTGGCAGAAAGATGCATAAAAACTGGGCCTCTCTCTCTCTCTCTCTCTCTCTCTCTCTCTC
>JAVQJF010100238.1:0-34154 GCA_036023855.1 Gadopsis marmoratus | reverse complement strand
GACCCCAAACATACAGCCAATGTCATTAAGAACTATCTTCAGCGTAAAGAAGAACAAGAAGTCCTGGAAGTGATGGTATGGCCCCCACAGAGCCCTGATGGCAACATCATCCAGTCTGTCTGGGATTGCATGAAGAGACTGTATTACACTGTCCGCAATCTCTTTGTGAGGCAAATAGTTGGAACATTTTAACCATTGATGCTGTAAGATCATTGTATCAAATATCCCAAACTGCAGTCTAAATTGCCTCTGAAGGTGGTGGAGTACATGAAAAGGGAATTTCTATAGAGGTAAATTGTGACTTGCTGATAGCAGAAAGGCAAGTACATTTACTGGATATGTTTGGATTATTGACTGTATTGTAAATTAATATTACAAAAGGGTTGTGGACATAAATCTAATTCTGCCTTGTTTTAGCTTCTAGAAATAATTCTGACTTCATTGTATTCTTATTTTTTTAAGACGGAATCCAACTTGAGCAAGGAGATGGAGTTGGTCATTAAAGACATCAAGAATACCACCCAGAAGAAATACATGGACTACGGCAAGAACCCTGGGTCCCCCGACAATGATTTCCTCTTCATGTACTCCGTGGCAAGGTGAGAACAGAGGCACACTGAGTTTAGATAGAACCCTCCTTAATGGTGATCATGTAAATACCACAGGAGAAACTGGTGGTCATCAACCTCTTGGCTACCTTGTTTAGCTTGCTGCCGGTGTGATCCGGACCTGGATATGTGGCTGCAAATGGACGGATGACTGGGTGAGGATGTGATTATTGTGTCCTTCTAGCTCATCCCACAAGACAGCGTGGATAGACTGAATATTGACCCTTGGATGTCCTCTAAAACTAAAAGTGGCATTAAACAAGGATGTTTATGCACCTAATTTCATCTTTGCTTTGTCCCATTACTTTTCTAGGATCCTGACAAAATAATACCCCAGACGTTGTTGTGCATGTGTATGCGCGTGCATCTGTTGTCAAATATATGAGCAATTATTGGGTCATTGGGTTATCTCTCTGTGTGTGCAATCCTCAAACTTGGATCTCCTCGTTCTGCACCACCTCACACATTTTTACACACATGTGCACACCACTGATTGAGACCACTGGGATAAATGTCTGCCTGCACTTTCGTTTCTTTCTTAATGCCAACTCCTCAACCTGAATAACAATGATTGTCTATGTAAAAATACAGTAGCGTCGTCTCTGTGCCAGACTCTTACTTTGTTAGTTTTACCCAAGAAAGGTGCCTTGAAATGGAACTGAAAATCAATGCTGCAGTTGTTGCAGAGTACATGCACCAAATATATGGATTGCTTTGCTTTTTTCGAATGTGTTCAGGTGTAGTTGATTGTTTTCTTCATACTTGTCATTGACCACTGCAGTGGTCCTGGAAGTGTTTCAAGAACACTTTAGGCCATAGTAAAATGGTATTGACTCCTGCTCTGTGTTAACTTATTAAGTCTGTCAGAGTATAGATTTATTTCACCTTCTCTCGCTGATTTTTTTAGCACAGCTGCTCTTTTTAAGTGGTCCTTTACACCTTTCATGACATTACATTGTTTTGGAGCAGCTTGTGGTGAGCTATTGGTCTAGGAATCTTAACCGCATGTCCCCCTCCACCCATCTTAAGGCCAGAAACTTAATATTAAAAAAAACAAAAAACGCAGGCCTTTCTCAGGTATTTGCATCTTCTCAACAAGCTGGTCACAGATGAGAGAAATTATTGGCTTTCAGTTCACCTTGGGGTCTCTAACTTCTCACTGCACCCATTCCAAAAACTCTACCCTTACTTGAGTGTAAGCTTCCAGGCCTTTTGCCCACCCAGCGCTATGGTTCCCTCAGCCCTCCACCCTGAACAGAAAGATCCCCTGAGTGTGTCTGGGTGCCTGTTGGCGCTCTGAAGTTCAATGAACAGCGCAAATTGCCTGAGGAGTGGAAAATTCCTTTGTCACAGGGGCACTCTTATCAGCAAAAGCCAGATGGAGCTTCACTGTGGCTGCATTATCTATGTGAAATTGCTTTTTATCCCAGGAAACTCAAGGATTTGCCCCCACCTCTGTGGCCCATAGAAGGAAATGGCCAGTGGCGGGATGAAAATGGGCCCAGATCAGTCTTATTTTAGTAATTCCTATCAGTTTTCTCCATCTATGTACTTTGTTAGAGGTTTTAGTTTTATTTTTTTCGCTGTTTTGGTATTGGGGAATTAAAATTCAGGAGTGAAATGTGTTTGGATATGCATGGGAAGTGCACATTGGGGATTATGCATGAACTGTGGTTGGAGCAGCTTTTATGCTAATGGTCCAGGTTTTGCAAAATCAGTCTTTGAAAGCTGTCATTTACTTGATACGGAATTGCAGCTGCAAAACAGGCGCATTAAATGGCAAATGGCTTGACTAGGCAGTATCTTTCATCTTCCTAATCAAACTGGTAAAAGAGGCAGGCATAACCAAAAGCTGAATATGATGATACTCAGCCATTTATATACCAACACCTCCATCCACTCGACACATGCACACTCTCTGCTTTAATGGCAGTTTTTTTTAAAGGAATACTGCATCCAAAATTGATGATTTTTGAATCAGTGACTCATCCTATGTAACCTGCAATACATGACGAAGAACATTTTACTTGCTAGCCTTCAGAGAGAACTGGGAGTACAAAAGCAGCAATTGTGGTACAATGAAGGTGGTCTATTATGGAGATTCTTTATAACAGTATAATTTTAAATAAATAAACCATTTGCCATTGTAAGTGATAATTATTGATATCGACTGATACAATGGAAAATAAAATCATTGTTTTAATTAACAAACTGTTTTAATATGTATACCTGCTACCTACTAACTGTCACAGCTCTGTCTCCTCAGGACCAACCTGGAGTTGGAACTTGTGCACCGAGGAGGAAACCTGTGCTCTGGAGGGGCCAGTGCAGCTGCCAAACGCTCATGTCTCAGTGAGTATTTACTTCTAGATACACTCCATCGTGTATATCTTACATTACATTTTCACTAATACGCAATGTGTTAAGTCTGGTATTTTAGCTCAGTGGAATGCCTGTGGCCTGATCTGGCTACATTAATGGGATAATTCTATAAGAATTTTTGAACACAAAGTTAAATTTGCACTACAATGTTTTGATCCTTTTTATTTAAGTTTTTTAAAATGGTTTATCTGTGCTTTTCAACAGCCTGCAGTGTTTTCAGTGCTTTTTGAATAAAATGCTAGTTTAATGTGGTGCTATGTCACATGTATTTTGCTGTTCAAGTGGACAATTGTAGAGACGTGTGTTATTGCAGGTGGCTGCACGTCATTTCCCGTGGGCCTCTGTTTAATAAAGTGTCTGATTTGAGCTCAAACCCATTCTTCCGTGTTACAACTGAACTGTTAAAAGGAAAAGAAAAAAAACAAAGGGTCGATTAGCAATGGCAGGCAAAGATAGATGCTGTCCCAGGTGAGCTGTTGGGAGCAGTCAGGGTAAATGAAGCAGACAAATGGGTCAAGTGCTGTTTTAGTTGATTGTGTCAGCGCTGTCAAGGGCATGTGTCTAGGTGAGGATGAAAACTGATCTTAGTTCATCCTCAAAGAAAAAGCAGAACATCAACCACTGTCAATATTCATTATATTGATCAAAGCTTCAATTTTAATCAGTTGTTAAACTGTGTGGATGAACGATGGGATATTGCAATATAATTTGCATAGGTGACAGGGTTAAGTTAGTGGTGCAGACAACACCCCATTTTCTATTTGTTTAATTATTCTGTCATAGTTGTAGCTGCTGCATTGAAATGGCTTGTCAGCCTTGAGTGGCTGAAAAGAGATTTCACACTGGAGGTTTGCCATTTCTGAGCCATGTAGCCACGCTGACGGCCAAATTTACTCAGATGCAGTACATTAGTGTTCGTTATTCTTAGGGAAATGGGTTTGAAGGAAAACACCAGACGTATGCGAACAGTGAGAGCTCATGGGATTCCTAAGCCTGTTTCCCAGTAGACACTTTCAGCTGATGAGGATACAATGGACCACAGAGGTCAGCTGCCTACAACTCCCTTGAAATTGGCTAAATCAACTCTAGAGAGTTCAACCTTCAAATAGCATGCCCTTGGTTTATTTAACTGCCGCAAATATTTGAATTAATCTTAAACTGTGTGTGTGTGTGTGTGTGTGTGTGTGTGTGTGTGTCACTTAACCCCCATCATTTTTGAGTGGCAGATGTGATTTTATGTTGTATCATTCCAGAGCCTGAAAGGATGCACATAATTGTCAAATATCTGCCATGAACAGTTAGCACACATCAACATTTTTCACACTTTTGTTCATTGTATTCAGTGAAAAAGTGTATGATGGTGGTGTGAATGTTCTTCAAGAGGAACTTTATCAGGAGGGATAGGCATTTTTCAACAAATTGAAGATTTTGGTCCCCACAAATAATCAAAAGGGCATGTTGTGTTTTACAGTCTATAATCACAACAATAAGAAAATGAGCGCTGATCTTGATTGTCATGAGTTGTCTCATTCAGATGCAGATTATTCATATCTTAAACCAAATTGAGGGGTCTCTCCTTGAGGGCAGGTTGTTCAATTAAGGTGATCAGACATTGTAGTGTTGGCATTTTAGAAACCAGACAAGTAGTCCTGAGTACAGAAATGTCCTGTTGGAGCTCCATGGTGTTGACTCATCTCATTGTTAAGGACTTTTAAACCTCTCTGGCACACAGGTCACCTCCCATTGCTCTACAAATACTTTCTTTTGTTTTACTATCTCCTGTTTTCGTTTGCTCCCAAGTGTCTTACAGTTGTCTCAGTGTAGGAAGCAGAATAACATGCTTTATTATTTGATATGTAGCAACATTGTCAGAGGACACTGATATATCATAATATGGTTTAGCAAATGTTTTCACATGCCATGACACCAGTTTTTGCCATGCCATGACATTGTTTTTTTTATCATCACACATGAAAACAGGCTATTTCACTTTAAACTGACTTGACAAGGCAGAGATTGGACCTGAAGCTTGTAATAAGTCTTTTCCATCTGTATACTTTTTAGTAATTTTATGACAATAGCAGGAAAATGACAGCCCTGATTTTAGTCACCTCATTTACTTTTCTTCCTTCCATTTCCTTCCATCTTAATTCCTGGTAAGAGATGAGTGGTAGTGAGGACGAGAGGAAACGAGCCACGGTAAAGACAAATGGGATGCAACGAAGGACTGACTCACACACTTTACCTTCCTTGTGCTGTCTTTGTATACCTGTGGAGGGCAGTGTTGCTCCAAGTATTGATAGTTCTATCAAGTCAAATTGCTGAGATGATTATTTGAAGCACTTTGCTGCATTACAGCATCATAATTCCCTGTAAAACAAAATGAAATAGGATTAGTGTTGATCATTGGAAAATGTTTGTTATGCAGAAGGTTGTTGGGTTCGCCTAAAAATGAAACTAAACGGAAATAATTGGTTCAGTGGCGTATGGTTTCAAACATGGTTCATATGTGATTTAAATCTGTTGCTCGTATGCACATTTAATTTCTGGTTTAGGAGCACTTGGATTGAGTTCGTAATTATAATAAGTAGGTTAATTTATTTCTGGACTAATAAGAAAGACAAGGGCATTTCTTCATTTTGGAATATGTTACTTAACATCTAAAAGGATTTGGCCAACTTCCTGCCATGTTGTGGCTTGCTGTAATGTCATAATTGTTGGTACTTGTAACAGGTTTGCTCCAGACAAAGACAATCGAGGCGGTGAAGTGTCCTACTAATAAAAGCTATTGTGTGTGCGTGCGCAGGGGGTCTCTCTTCATGTTCCATTAGTTTCACAATGAACAGGTGTGACCTGACTAAAGAGTTGCTCAAGGCTATCATGCGCTACCATGTATCCATCTGGCCTGGCCCGGTTTTATCTGAGCCAGACCATTAGCCTGCAGTCAGTTCAATTCAACTGCTTTCATCACTTGATCTACACTGGTTTCTGGTGGAGTTTGACAGTGGACACTTGCTGGTTTTGTTCCTGTCAGACCTTGTCGGAACATAACAATGATGTGTTTTGTATTTTTCCCCTCTTTCAGATCAGCTTTTCCATGTGCTGGCCATGCACATGCGTCTGTACAGCATTGATTCGGCCTACAACCCCTGGACTAAACTGACTCAGGTTACACAAAGCAGAGAGGCAGAGTGAGTGACTTTCTCTGTTAAGTACCTCTGCTTGCAGTAAATCTAAAAATCTGCTCCTAGATTCTTCATACATCCCGGTCTCTACTTATCCTCACACTTTCCCTCCCTCACATAAACATGCAATCAGAGCGCCACTTTGTCCTCTCTCTAAACACCACCATTTCCTCCTTCTGCCCCCAACATCTTTTCCTCCACACAAAGAGGAGCTAAAAACAGAAAAGGGGCAGTGCGTGGTTTCCATAGATACCAATAATTGCTGCATCTGGCAATTTACTGGGCACTCCACCGAGAGCAAAACAACCCTGTCAAATTCACTGTACTGAGAACAACTGCACCACACCAACACCATACCCGCATGGCATCTCGTCTCCCAGATGTCCACCTAGCTTCAACAGAAACCTGCATTTAAGAACATAAAAAAAACATAGTTTCTACCACACACGCTGTCTTCTGTCTTGTATCACTACTGTATGTCAGAACATTGTCTTCTGTCTTGTATCACTCACTTCTGTATGTCAGAACATGCTATTTTATGCTCAAACGTGTTTGGTTGTCAGGATTGATGGTCTAAAACAGAGCAAAAAAAGAAAAGAAGCTACTTGCAGGACATAACGATACAAGATGAGCTTGGACAACCTTTCCTTCCTGTTAGTGTTGCAAGACAGCTTTTTACACCTGTAACTACACACACACACACACACACACACACACACACACACACACACACACACACACGCACAATTCTCAGAGGAGCCATTTGGTGTTTAAAAATACTGTTAGGGTTTCACGAGGGAGTCATTGACACCCTTAGGCAGTCAACCTGATCTTGCCTAGTTAAATAGGACAGAGAGAGATGTTTCTACATAAATGCAAAACTTTGCTCTTGCATTATTTCTATTAGATAAACCAAAGAGGAAGATTTTTGCAATATAGTTTGTATGCAGTGGTCTTAGCAGGGCTGAAAGCTCTGTCCTCTAAGGCTTTCTTCCAATGCATAGTGGAATTAACTGGTGAGTGCTTTTGGTAATGGCGGGTATTATTCTTTAAGTGCAGTTCTTTTCATTCAAAAGCCCAGAGGCTTTTCAAGAGTAGAGTGGATATTGGAACCTCGCTGAATTGTCAACAGAACAGAAGACATTTAAATGGAGATGGCAGACAATACAAACATGTTTAACTGGGGCTACATTAAGGAAGTTTGGTGGGGGAATACAAGGAATGGTCCTTTTCAAGCCATGTATTTGTTAAGCAAATTTAAAACTATATACACAGCGAGATCTTTGCTCTGATACCTATTAAATTCATTTACAGACATTCGAGCTGTGTAAAGTGATGGCTTTTTTGCATTTTTCACAATGCTCATGTGGTATTTGAGAGAGAGTCAAGTTATTTGTGATGAAGGTTTTTTGCCATTAAAGACTTCACAACATGTATGGGACCTGGGACTACATATAGTATCTTTCTGATTAATGAAAGGATCTTTTGCATGTTTTACAGTGGCTTTGAGGAAGAGAGACCTGAGGTACCCATGCTGTTTCGAGATGTCCCATCCCTCCTGATTATTTTTGTGCTAACAATGCCACAGCCTCTGCGAAAAGGTACAGTTCCCACATTTGCATCACGACACTACAGGAGAGTAGGGAGTCTCTCAGTGGATGCTCCACAAGGACATCCCCATTATCGGTAGTAATCAGGGCTGAGTACTGGAAAGAAGCATTTCACATATCTTATCTATGCTCCGGTTGCCGTTGTTTGGCTGTGAGGATCAGAGCAACACGGCCCTGGTGATGGGAGGGCTGCCTCTCCTTTGTTTGCCCTTCATCTGTGACTTGTCGCCACATCTCCTCCATCTGAGTCCTTCACTAGAAAATTGTACCATGGTAAAAGTGGATTTATTGGAAAGTGAAGCTTTTGATTCTAACATTTATTAATCATTATGGATTGTTAGTCAGATTATTCTCAAGATTGGGGTATTTTATAACGTGTAGTGCGTCATTCCTACAGGCTATGTAATGTTTACCCAATTACAAAAAAGCAAAAACAAAGCATTAAGACAGCAAGAGATTATTTTATTTATTTTATTATAGGTTGTTTTTTCTCTTTTCTTTTGTAAAATCAAAAGGGTGAGACATGATCAGACCCTAGGGGGTCTTTTGCACTTCCCTGCTATAAAGTGATGGCCTCTCTTTTATTTATTTATTTTGTTCTACCTTTTTATTGTGTGTACTGACACTTGTCACAGTCACCAGGACAGTGGAGCTGTCAGCAGCCCTTTTCTGTAGAAGAAAACAAATGTCACTCTTTGTTGTTCTTTAAACGGAACTTAAATATCCGTCAGGCTACATTTTCCACCTGAAACGCTCTGCTAATTATCCTGCATGCTGTTAAGTGAGGCTCTCTATGCAGAACTGGGAAACCAAACACAATGCCAATGTGAATAGCTGCCAACCCTCTTGAACGGGCTTTTAGTTTTTTGTACGCTACAGGAGTTTTTTTTTTTTTTACAAATTCAAAATAACATATGCTCACATATTGAAGTATTGTTATGAATTAATTCTTTAAATCATTTATCTGTGCATAGTGTGCTTTTCCACTTCTGTTTATGTTGCCACTTGGTTGATATCATTTGTGTCACCGTCTCTCCCTGTATAGAGCACTTTAACTGTGTGGTGAAGATGCTGTACAACCTGCAGTTTGCCCAGGCTCTGGCTGCACTCTCATCCAAGTTCAGCCCAGAAGAAAGGCAGGCCTGGAGCACATCTGGAGCGCTGAAGAAGGTAAACGGGAAATCATATTCTATTAGCTCGAGACGTGATTCATCATGACATGCCAGGAAATGGTCTGGAGAAGGCCACCTGAGGATGTGACCTACCCGATAGTGATGTTATATGCTACCCATTCCATCATTTGGATTAATATTTATTCTCTATTTTAGAGGTTGTACTTATGTATTGTTGTTGCTGATTTGTTGGTTTTTACTTTGCTTCTGTGTGGATTGCCTCCATGAGCCTTAACTTAATAAGAAATGTAAAGAAAATGGCCCAGCATGGCAGGACAGAACCAATAAATAATGCTGAAATAGCTGTGTAAGGAGAACCATCACTGTATTTTCTGCTTTCTCTGCAGTTTCAACCCTGCTACATTTTCAGAGGGTGTTAAAAGTCTGTTTCCCCTGCTTGTTGAACCAGTTGTATGTTCAGATTTTTCCCTAGAAACAGCCTACAATAACAGTAAATCATTGTGTGTGTGTGTGACTTAGCATTGAGATGAATTGAGCCCTTTCCGGTTTCATTTACGTGATTTCCACATAGCCGACATTATCTATCTTAATTATCTAGAAAAGTGTGATTGCTGGAGAGTGTTGCATTAATTCGCTATCTGTCTTCAGTCTATTATATCTGTATTAGTGACTGGCTGGCTTGAATGTCAAAAGACAAATAGCTGAAACCCTCCCCTTTGGGCTGTTTCCATCCATAATGGAGGGGGTGGTTAGTATCTTCCCGCTACACCATCATGAACAGTAGTCCAGGCATTCACAAGCTGCCATTAAGATGGATTTCAAATCCACAACGAGGACACCATCCATATTTGGTAGAACGCCATTGTAATTAAATTGAAGTTTTTGAATATGCAGTCAGAAAAAAAACAGGGCCTAGAGGAAGTAAATCCATGGGGCTGAAATTCCTCCCCGATAAATCTATGACAAAGGACAGCAGACGAGATAATGCTGTTTTATTCTACCACCTTCAGCTTGATAAATGCTTGCAGCTTTTCCTCTATATAGAATACTAGCCATATCAGTTGCATTTTTATCAGAACACACATTCAGTAATGTCTTTACCTTTTATCACATGTTATATTGTAAGGAAGGAATTATTGTCCTCTGCTTTTTCTGCATACGTCATTATATTCTACAGTGCAGCACATTTTGTACTTACGATTATTATAAGGAAGATGCACAAGAAAAGCATTCTGAACTGCATTATAGAAGTCTGATATGTGGTGTTTATATACTTGAAAAGTGACAAAAGATCCATAATGCCATGAGTATTTTTATGTGTTTTTGTCCTTGTTTAGGGTTATTTGATTGTATTCATTTGTGAAATCATTCAAGTAGAGTATTTAGTAGTAGTGTGAAAGTGATGTGAATCATATAGTGTGGCCTTCATAGTTGCAACTCTCAATCCAACACCTATGAAGATTTTGGACTTTGTGTTAGATGGCGCACTCCACCAAATCAGGGAATATCTTCAGGGAGACATGATGTTCATCTTTCTAGTAGAGTAGAATTCAGTAGAATCTATGCAAAGGCACATCAAAGCTGGCCTGATAATCACACTCGGTTGTCATATCGTTTCTTTGTTATTCAGCCTGATATTGTGTTAACCACAATAATAATAACCAAGTTGTTTTGCCCATAGCCAATCAGTAGTGAGTGACACATCCGTCCTGTTGATGTCATTTATAGTGGACACAGAATCTCTGGTAGCTCTTTCCAGGAGCATTAATATCCATCATGATGACTAAAGAAATATGAGATTTAAGAGTTGTTCTTTTTCTGTAAGTCTTCTTACAACACCCTGTACATGTGTGTAAATCTCATTCATGTTTGTTGACATTTTTGTGGCCACTTTCTGCCCGTTTGTAAGGGGTGTTGCTATTTTTATGTCTCTGTCACAGGGAGATGAGGTCCCCATTCTTAATCCCTACAAAGCAAAAAAAATCTGGGCCACAATCCAGAGGTCTGAAAGCAGGCTACACTGAAGCTGTTCTAGAGGCTAATGGTGGCCCAGCACCATACTCAGACACTTCATGTTGGGTTGGGTGTCTGTTAGAAGAGAAGAGATTAAAGTGAATATTTTGGCCGTTTAATGTTTCATTACATGTTGTCGACATTTTGATTTTCTGCCACAGAATGCTGCAAATGCTGAGAGGTCTTTTGAAGCGCTGCTCAGTCATGTTATCAGTGAGCTCTCTAAGGACAAGAGTGTCTACAAGGTGAATGCTGAAGAAACATCAATGGTGAGCCACTAAAATGACTGTTTAACACTTGAGAACATAACTGCCTTGAGGATGATGCTCTCCTTTTTTTTGTTCTGCTCTTTTTCATTTTCTCACAACAATGAATTGGCCATTACCCTGAGACAGTGGTGGAGATCTCCACTAATCTCCAGGGGAGATTGGTGGAGATCTCCACTAATCTCCAGGGGAGATATACATCACAGTATTATCTGCGAGCTGTTGGCTGCTTATTGATCAAGTCTTATTGGTGTTTTTCTCTCCAGCTGATCTCCAGTGTGTGGTCCCCACAGTCTATCGAGTTTAGCCTCCAGCAGTTCTGCCTGCCGTTCCTTCGCCTCTCCTGCCTTCTGCAGCATCACCTCTATGGAGACAACCTAACTGGTTGCCTGGTATGATTCTATCATAAATGTCATCCTATCTGCTGAAGCTACCCCTGCCCTTGTGTGCTTGCTGCAAGAATAGTCAATATTTCTGCTCAACTTGTGTACATTAAGTTTCTCATGATGGCGACACAAAATCTTGTCATGATTAATCTCTCAAAACAAGAAACACTGGGTGTTTCAGTACATTGGTAGAGTTTAGATCTTTTGACTTCCTATGAATCGCAGAGTGCCCTCACCAACTGTTTTCTTGTTTGCGTGCTCTCAGGAGGAGGAGGAGTTCTCGTCTTTGGCTGTGTGTTTGGGGCTCTTACCCTCGGCCCCTCAGCCTTCCAACACTGTGCACAGTGCCACATGTCTGAAGTGGGCGGTCAGTGGCTTTGACTTAGTGACACAGTGGTGCACTGAGATCACAGGCCTCTCTCAGATGCAGGCTGAACAATCATTGGTATGTATGTGGATTTCAGACTAGACCAGAATCTTCTCTTGAACATAAATCACCATTCAGAATAACTATAGTAGTTCTGTCTCTTTGACAAAATAAAGCTAATTCCCAGTAGATTTCAGTGTGCAGTATGGGTTTGAATTCAGATCAATATCAGCATATTGTTGAATGAGAAGTTGAGGTTTAATTGGCTTTGGAGTCAAAGAAATAGTTTAAATACTCTCTCAGCAGTTAAATATTCAAGCCATGTATTTTGAACTTGATGTCCTGTAAACGATTCCTGTAACTCAAGTGCTATTGACACTTTGACAATTAGTTTCAACCTTGGTTGACAAGGTCCATAGCCGTTAGTGTCTCTGAGGAGAGTTACTGCATAACTAGCCATGTGTCTGATGCCCTCATCATTCAGTATTGCAGTAACCTTGGATGTTTTACATCATTTGGTGAAAAACGTGGAGTGTCTTGCATGTCAATTTAGATTTCTAATACGGAACATGGGGCATTATTTATGAACACATTTTAGAGCTGAAGGATGTCATTAAAAACTGGGAAAGTTGAGACCCAGTGAATTTATTTAATTCTGTGTAGACTGACAGCAAGTCTGATTTTTATTCACTGTTATGCTTAAAACAAAGAAGCACAATGTTATCTTTTGTTATAAGTCAGTCTTTTTACTAATATTTGTAGAGGACTGAAGCTATGTATATTTTATGCACATCTGTTTTTCTCCTCTGAAGACCTTGCTTGTCCAGGATCCCCAGTGGGCAGCCCCCCACCTTCTCCAGCTACCTGACAACTACAATATCATCTTCCAGTACTATCACAGGAAGGCCTGCACTGCCTGCAAAAAGGTGCCAAAAGACCCTGCACTCTGCCTTGTTTGCGGTGCCTTCGTCTGTCTCAAAGGCGTGTGCTGCAAACAGCAGGGTATCTGTGAATGTGTTTTGGTAAGTTTCTTGGTGCATGAAAAGCAGGGCCATAATATCTGTCTTGAAAAATTCCATTTTCCTATTTTGTAACAAAATTACTAATTGTATACCTAATTGCAAGCTGAATTTACACAGCGGTCAGGATCATTACATTTATTTCTTTATTTATTTTGGTCACTTTTAGCACTCCCAGCATTGTGGTGCAGCTACAGGCATCTTTCTACTGATAAATGCCTCAGTCATCATCATCATCCGTGGACATCGTTTCTGCCTGTGGGGGTCCGTTTACCTTGATGCCCACGGAGAGGAGGACCGTGATTTACGGTATGACACATCACTCACACTCTCTCACACACACAGACACACAGACACACAGAGCAACAAATGCCACACGGTATAGTGATCTTTATCCTGTGCTGTGTCCTAGTTCCATTATACATGCTCATTGTATACAGTATGTATCTGTTTTTGTCACAGTATACACATTTTGCAGGTAGTGTAGAAGAACTCAATGTACTGAACTATTTTATATCAATGCAAAATTATGCAATTGATGCAGAGAAAACAAGCACAGCTCTCATGCTCTTTTCCCCTCTGGCCTTTCTCCAGCCGTGGAAAGCCGCTCTTCTTGTGTGAAGAGAGGTATCGAGTGTTGGAGCAGCAGTGGGTTTCACACACCTTTGATCACATCAATAAGCGTTGGGGGCCCCATTATAATGGACTCTAAGATCTTCCAAAGTCCACTGAAAACGGCAACCGATGACAGAGAAGATTTTAATTTCTGGTTTCTGTGTCTGCCTCGATCAAAACATCTGGGACTTCTTTAACGTGATAAATGCAAACATCCATTGAGGGTATTGCTGCCAGAGCCTTGGTTTATGTGAAGTTTGGCGTACAATCATGCCTCAAGATTAACACGTGTGTGTGTGTGTTTAAGTGATTTATCGTGTGGTTTTCAACAGGGAAAAACAGAATTTGGTAAGATCAAAGTAAAAAGCACAACTTTGGCCAGAAATTCAATTGTTTGGAACAGGCTTTTGAAACATGTCATATTTATTTGAGTAAAAAAAAAAAGAAAAGAATATATATATCAAGTGCTGAATGTCCCTGCAAAGTTTGATTACTTTTTGCACCATTTATGATGATGTTAATGCATATCCCTTTTTATTTATCAAAATGTGCTCTGCTGTGCTGGCATGAGTTTCAAGCTCCTGATGAGTGTAGCGATGTTATTGCAATGTGCACTCATTGTCTGACACGTGATGGTAGGCAGGACAAGTCCACCCATCGACACACTAGAGTTTTTTGCGAACAAGCAAAGGCTCTTTTTATGGGTCTAGTTGCAATCCATCCTCAGGAATTTTCTTCTTTTTCTTTTGTTTTTGCTGTTTAAACATTTTAGATATTTAAATAAATGCTGCTGCTCATTGTTCAAGTAAGTAATTTTAACTTTTTGTGAGGATCTTTTTTCTAAGGTTGTGCTTTGAGTTTATGGTAGATGGCTGGGAATGTTGACTCAAACTCACTTTAATGTTTAAGGAGGTATGCGGTCACCTCATCACACTCACTACAGTTCTTGTAGTCATGCCCTAACTGTACTTTTTCTTTCTGGATTGTTCTGAAAAAGAAACTCAAATGCCCACTCCAAAACAGCTAAAGCTACAAACGGTCAATGAGTAACCTTTATTTCATAGTCACTCTCCACAAAAACCTGAAGTCAAACATAAAGAATTTAAGTAGCAAACATTTTTAAGGAAGGGAAATGTCATCGCACAGATATGGTGTCCTGCTGCACTGGCAAAACTGAACACCATATGAGAGCAGAAACACTATATTGGTTCTGTCAAAGTCTTCCCTCAAGATATGAAATTCCATGCAGGGGAAGTTGCTTTTGAGAGGAAATGCCAATACTCCATCTTTCTGTGCTGTCAAAGAAAGGATTTTCCCTTTTTTATGCTTTTGATTGTCAAGTCCCAACTGCAGTATAAATCATTTGTTGTGATGACTATCCCTTTGACTCATGCATCGTCTAGTTGTGATTTATAGTTGCATTCCAACATCACAAGCTTATCAGACTTGAGTATCCATTATACACTGCGCACGACACCCTTTAAGCCACCATTATTTAAAGTGTCTTAGATACTTAGTTTTCTGATTATCATCTTTTTTTTTTTTTCTGGAAGAGAGGAAATTTACCCAGTCGTGCCTGCGAGATAAATGTTAATTTTTAAAGTGATAACGGCATACTGCTGGTATCCCTGATGTTTGGTTTTGAAATGCTGGGCAGAAATTGTGCTGCACTTAGGAATCTTGAAAGGAACAAGTTAACACTTGAAAAATGTCCTCTTGAATTCATGCATGCTGCTTCTCTGTACTGAGTTTCTCCTCTTTTCTTCATTTTGCAGTACCCACTTTGTAAATGACCGCAACCACATAGCCAATGAGTAATGGCTGTAAATCGTATCTGAAAGCTCTTGTGTGTTCTCCTGTATGAATGAAGAGAGAATACAGTACATTACTGTAGGTGCTGACTCAAGCTTTGAGTTTGACCAGAAAGTGTGACTTGGACATTTAATGCAAAATGTAACATATGTGAATAAAATATAAACACACTGATTTGTGTCCTCTTTTTGTTTTCTGTAGCCAGTCTGTGTTTGTATTGGTTCGGTCAAAGTATTCTCGCTGTGTCATTGCTGCTTTTGTCAAACATCAAAGCCCTTCATCTTTCTGTGCTTTCAGAAAAAGCTGATAATACTGTAATTTTGTATCTACACGTGCTGGTGTGATTGAAAATGTCATCCCTCTGCAATCGACTCTGCTCCATAAACCCAAAATGTTACTTTCCATAAAGCCTTTTCTCCAGCTTCAATCCCCTGATTGTGGGATGTAGTGAGGAAATGTGTCTAGCAAGGATACAGGCATCCACCTCAATCTGTCCACCAGGGGTCTCAGTTCTGATCCTTTGATGAATAATTTGACTCTTATACACTAGAATGCACTCAAGGGAATTTATCATAAAATAGGACACAAGTTGATGATTTCTGTATATGCTGTTGAAGTTAATCCAACTACTCCACTGTCCGTTTCAAAGTATCGGGGAGAAATTTCACTTAATTGTGACAGCGCATTTTGAGGATAATTGGGCTGAAGTTCCATAAACAAAAGGAGGCCCTCTGATTCATTACCAATGTCCACACAAAGCCTCTCCTTTCCACCAGTTAGACAACAAGAAAGAGATTCTAATATGGACCCGCAGAGGAATTTTATCCAGGCTAAACCACAGAGAACATTCGACAAGTTTCATGCTGAGATGTTGGAGTTACAGGTGGTTCTACGGCGATCATCACTGGACATTTCCTCATTTACTCCCTGTGCAGGTATGTAAACTGCTGCTGCTTCAGAGAGCATGAATAGACTATTGAAAGCTGCATAAGGTGATGCTGGTCAGCTCAGGCAGTCTGGCGTGCAGGACAGCATGCTCAGGTATCTACTGTTAATAATTAAAATCTTTAACTGAGTAAACAGGGAAATCAGTTCGGATATGTTGCTATGGACGGTAAGTTGCATGTAAAGAATTCGATACTGTTAAGTTTATGTTAAACTGCCTCCAGCGTTGGCTGTGTTGATCAACATACACAGAGATGGATACAAGACTGTGCAGTAATAAGCTGGTGTCTGAAACTATTTCCCCTGTTTTGCAGACTTTAGAGATGGAAATACGGAGGCAGCAAAGTCAAGGTAAGACATTTCTTCATCAGTAGGCCTGCAGATAATGCACAAGCCCACACTGTCAGCTTGTCTGGATAACTTAAGTTCTCATGTCACTTCACATATAATTGTTGCATTGTGAAATACTGAGCATACAGTGGTGTTCATTGACAGCAGAAACTGCTTTGTTTAGCAATTACACATTTTTAAAAACATCACCAGTCAGGAAAGCGTTAACTGAAAAGAGAAATAATATTTCAAATGTTAAGAATACATCCAAATCATATACATGTGGAGATAATCATTATTGGTGAAAGACCTTATTAATTAGTCGAGAAAAAATGTTGCAGGGTATAATATAAAGATGATTGCTGTGAATGGATGACGATGCAAAATTACAGTTGGCCTAAAGGGTCACAAACATACGATGGTATTTTGCTTTGGCTCAGTTTTCACAATAGAGTTTCAATGTTCAAACTTCTGTTATACTGCTAATTTTCTCAGGTCGCACACACAATGAGAACATCTGTAGTACGATAATACATCACATAGTAAGTTAAAGAGAGCATCAAAACATGTGTTTATCAGTGAACTGAATAAGTGTTACATTTTACAAACTTTAACTACCTCATTGGAACTGTGTGCAATTTCATTAAGACAACTAGCGATTAGAAAATAGTGTAATTTCTGCAAAAGTCAGTGTTTCAAATGGTGTGGAATACGAATTATGTCTGAATTACAGAAAATCCTTCATTCATACAAACAAAATGTTTCTGTCACTTCTGCTGTCTTACATTTGAAATATATTTCAGTGGTGGTGAATTAGTTATCAATGATTTAGTGATCTGATCGCTAAGTGATAAACATTGACGCTTGTGCGGCTGTATTCTGAGGACTGAGCATGTGATTTAGTGTTTTGCACTTTGTAAGGATAGACCTTTGTATTCGGAGGCAATCATTTTCCAAGTTATTTTGACTCTTTGCGTTAAGTGTAGTTTTGCACATTGAAACTGATGTAAAATTGGAGCCAAAGTCATTTTAAAATACTGAAACATGGAGTTATAAGTCACTCAAGTTTAGTGATTAAAAAACTAAATGTAATTATGATGTGAACTGTCAGTTTTGTTGCATTTACACAGACGGGAGCACTGCATTATACAGTATTGCACCGCATCATATCACAGCTGTGATGTTTGTGATTAGATGATGATTCATTACTGACTTGTTCAGTTCTTAGATTGATTATTTTGATAATGATGTTGGCTTCTTGTTAATTAGGTTGATGTTTTGTGTATCCCAAGTTGTCACTTGGTGACTGTTAATCATGCAGGTGCAATGCAAAGCTTAGGGGGTTTTAAACTTGAAAAGATATATGGTTGTTTCTGGTCGGGTGAGTCTTCGGTCGTCCAGGGTGAGAACAAGGGCACAGCGCCTCCAGCCTGGCTCGTGGCTGGTGGAGGTTTACTGCAAAGCCTCTTCATATCCCCTTTAAAGGGATTATAGTTCAGAGGTTTTTTTTTCTCTCTACAGACTTACCAAAGGGTTTACCAAGTGGAGTTCCCGTAAGGCTTTGCCAGAGAGGGTGAGATTGTGAGTTTGATGGAAGCAGAAAATTAGATTACTCACTTTTACATTTCACTGTTTCTGGTGACAAAGATGATCCGTGTGCTGCAGCTGTTCACATCATCTTAAGCTCCAACACCTCCAACCACCACTGAAACTTGGAATTATGTAGATGCACCGTAAATGCAAATGGTGACGGGGAATATTATTGAGTTTAAGAAGAGTTTGCATTTGCTATTATATTATATGCCAGTTTTTATACAAATTCCATGTTCTGTGTCACAGAGAAGCACTGACCGGCATTTTGGACACCAGATATGATGTCTCTTTTTCACGTATGCTGATGTAGTATAAAGAAAGGGTAACCTGAGCGTTGCCATCTAGGACCAGCGGTGTCCTGTTCTACAGCAACAATGACATGTCTCCTGTTAATCTCAGAGAACAGCATTTGGGTTTTCTCTTTGCTTTGTGACAGTAAGACAAAAAATGCGCTAATTGCTTATTGCACATGTCTACAGATTATAACCAAGACTCATAGTTCTTATTTTTAAAGGTCTAGATCAGGAAATGATCCAGTAATCAACAAGAAGGGAAAAAAATAGAGCCAGGATTAGACAAAAGTTTGAAATCAATCAATAAATCTAACTTTGTGTAGCAGAAATGTATTTTTTCTGCTTTCATCTTGCAACCGCTCAGATATATCTCATGACCCCTTAAGGGGGGGTCCTGACCCACATGTTTGGAACCACTGCACTAGTTCACTGTCACTATATGGCAGGAGAGCCTTTTGTGTGTAAAAACCCATAATTGTTTGATTTGACAAACCGATGCTAACGGAACAGGAAACATGCTGCCCATGATCTTGATAATGAATTCAACTTAACTCCATTTGTTTCTAGGTTCCCCAGTATTGTTCCCCAGTATTGTATCAGGTTAATACACTATTTAATTGTCAAGGAGGATGTTGGGGTGGGAAGGCTTGACAAAGGGGGGCATGATAGAACCACTGCCTTAAAACATGTATGAATATTTGAGTTCTTCTTGGAGCAACTTCTGCTCATATTAACGCTCTTTCCAGCTGTGTGACTATCTTTAACTTGAGTAGCCCCCAGGGATTTAAACTCTTGGCAACAGCAACATCCACTGTTTTCAGGTGGAATAATGATTTGTCTTGGTTACTGTCACTCAGCATATAGGCTCTGTTTTGTAGATATAGTGTATATTGTTAGGGAAGCAGGACCCAGGCACAATTATAATCTCCTACAATGAGTCCAACCATTGGAATTCCCTGCATAGTTCTGGACCTATATTTGACCTTTTGGAGAGATTGTCATTTTGCCACAACATATAGCTCGCACTGCAGAGATGCTCATTACATTGTTGTCAGTGGCATAAAAGAAACTAAGACAAAGTTGTAAAGTGGATTTGTAAAGAACATTATGTACAGAGGAGAGACCAAAAGCAGTCACGTTACCTAGAAACTATCATGAACTTCCTGGTAACCTGTGTGCAACACGAGATGCTTCATATTAGCCACCGATATGAGTGGAGACATCTGCCACCTGAATATTTAACACTGCTGCAGATCAGGTTGCAGATTAGGCCTGCTGGTGAATTATTAATCCCTATAGATTGTCATGAATTCATCTGCAGCACTGTGGTGTGAGGGAGAGACAAGCACTTACACAGAAACAGGTATGTGTGACTTCTGGCTTTACGATCTGAGCTTTGCTGGTCTTTGAAAACTAATTTGAATAATGAATAGATGCAAGAAGAGCAGTTGACCACGTTAGTTCATTGTGTGTGATGTTTGCAGACTCTTGCTAACAAGTAAATGTCAAATTTATTTTTTGGTTGATGTTCAACCGGTGGGTGAGATTATTTGTGCTGTGTAACCTAAAATTATGCTTGCTGCACAACCTGATGTTAAAGTCTAGTTGTTGATGAGTTTTGTACTTTTTTGTGGTACATTATTAAACTTTCGCCACTGGAAATTCTTGTGCACTGAACAGTAATTCGCTAAAAACAATCAGCCTTGTGATCTGCAGCTGTACATGTGAGGCTGAAACTTTTGTTTATAAGTCACTGGAAAAGGTCGCTATTTTAGAGCAGGCACCTGATGTAGCTGGCCATTGGAGACAAAAAGCTGCTGTAGAGGAATATGAGCTGTTTTTCTTTTTTTTTTTACAAAAGTTGGTGAAGGTGTCTTGGCAACAGGTGGCTGGTGATGTGTTCAAAGCACAGAGCGCGTTGCAGGTTAAGCACATGTTGCACAACAGAACGACAGTTATAAATGGCAAGTAAACAGGTTTGGATCTTGCTGATTAATAAGGCAGGTGTGATGCATTATTCAGTTTAAGATGGGCGATTAACTTCAAAACAATCAATGATGGATTATTAGACTGAAGATGAAACCATACTTAAGTGATTCAGTAGTTACCTTGTGTAATTATTATTTAAACACTAATATAAAAACGCACATTTACAACAGGTTCTGTGGCTGGTGCTACTATCGCATGCAGCTGCCTGAAGGACACAGTGAAGGATATCAGTGCTGCATATTTGAACGTCTCCACAGAATGGCAATACATCCATCTACAATCCACCTGGATGCCATTGCTCAACCTGCACGAACAAGAATTCATAAATCTGTCCTCACATGTGAGATTCCACAGCTCCTGAGGGTTAAACATCATTCACGTGGGTTTTTTTTTTTACCCCCCCCCACATCAATGGATCTCCTCCAAATAAACAAAACAAAATGACTTTCCCTCCCTCAGGGTCACACAATCTCCGTGATGCGTAGCACGTTTATGACAAGTGGAGAAGTGTGAGATCATACACAAACATTCCTCTCCATCATGTTTATCTAGAAAATGTGTCATTTTCCCCCCCAAAAAGGACGCATGTATCCCAACATGGCATATTGATTCCTAATCCATCATGTTATTCTGTCTCAGCTGTTGAGACACCTGCTGACACTCTATGCTTTGCATCGTTGCTGGTCGTCCACAGGGGCACCACTTGTAGACTTAAATGGTGATTTATACTGAACTTTTACATTACTGTTCATCATTAGCCCTTATAACCATTTTATAGGCTGAACACATGTAAATTACCTTATAAAACACTTTACATAATCATCGTTTCACAAAACAGTTGAGGTGTGTTGCCGGTTCTCTTGCTCATGTAGGACGACACTTGTCAAGCTAATCTCTGTCCAATCCAATTGATCTTGAGGAGATTGCACTTCTTAGTGGGCAGTGACTTGGTCCCTGTGGAGAGAGCTAATTCAGTGTCTCTGTGAAATGCCACTTGTTGCCCATCCTCCTGGGGAAGCAATTGCTGTTGCTATCGCTGTTGTTATATTATGATCACTAGAGACGCTTTAGTTGCAGTTTTCCTCAGCACAGATGAGTCGGAAGAAAATAACACTTGCCATGTGAGTAGAGTACTGCCAACTCCAGCTACAGCTTTGCTTTTGCTTTGATTTCTCCTGCTTTAAACCTGTTCAGTCACCCCCTTGGCGGATTTTGTCATTTGACTGAGCTGAATGAAAAGGCCTTTGGGAATAAATGCACTGATCTGTGCTATACATACACAGCTCTAGACATTTCTCTGTGATATTAACTGGGAGAAGATGTTTGTTTTTTTTTTGTTGTCTTGCTGCGTCAGAGTAAAAGTCTGGTCTGCTGTGAGGATCAACTGTTAAGTTATTCGCAAGAAGCTTTGTTTTTGTAGGACCAAGTATTAGATATTAGAAAGAGATGAACATTTTTCTTAGTTTCTATTAAGTTCCTGCTCATTACATAACTATTTCAAGAAGGAAATCTTTTTTTTTTTGTTTTAATTTGTCATTGATATGAAAACCTTTTCGTTTTTTCCACCAAACATTTTCCATCTGGTATTGTGTTTATCCTCTAGGCGGTCACTGTATGGGCTGTATCCTTATAAATCCAGCATGATTGGCATAGAGAACCTGGGCGATCCATCAGGTAACTGGGATATAGTGGAGACCATTGGTAAAGGGACATACGGCAAAGTCTACAGAGTGACCAACAAGAAAGATGGGAGTCAGGCAGCAGTGAAAGTGCTGGACCCGATCAATGTAAGTCCGATAAAAGCATGTTTACTGTGGAACCTTTTGCAGAATTCAAAACCACTCTGGCTACTGCGTGTCATGTATTTTCAGTTGCTTGTCTGTTATATAAACCATTAGGGTCTAGATGCATCTGTAAAGGCTGACTGATTCATGGTCAGAAATATACAGTCACTGTGCTTAAGAAAATGTTGATTCTGATAAGCTGCATTACGCTTTTGCTTGACAGTATAATAACGCAGAACCAGATAGAGCTGGTTTTATTTAATCCATCAGTGCAGCATTCATTCCCTCAGTCATTTAATACAGTTGTTTCCAACCTTTGTGGCTTGTAGCCCCTTAAATTGAAACAGACTACTTGGGACCCATCATCAAGGGTTGTATGGGTTTCCCTGTTTTATTTGATACATGTACAGGCCCCAATAAGAAAACATGTCCAGTAATTTCTAAGACAAAAGGCAAAGATTAGAGGAATGTCTGAAGAAAAAGAATATAATTTTGTGTAGCAATGTTTTTTTTTTTGCTCTGGGAATGGTAGAGTTGGGATCGCTCGGTCACTCAATTCAACACTTCGGTCCAGACTGAAATATATCAAAAACTGAGATGGTGAAGATAGAAAACATTATGCCTGCTAATTATTAGCGTGTTGGCATTGTCCTGCATGCTGATGTTAGCAATTACCTCAAAGCGTTGCTGTGCAAAAGTACAGCCTTACAGGGTATCTTGCATGGCAGCAGACTCTGTGTTGTTTCCTGCTTTACTAGCTTGTTAATTGTCTCGTGACTGCTCACTTTACCTTGTGACCCCTTGGAGGGTCCTGACCCCCATGTTGGGAACCACTGATTTTATTTAAGGTGCATTATTGTCCTACTTATGCATCTATGTTGTGCCTCCCTCATTTTGTGGTATAAGTAGTTTCTATCTGCATGTGACATGATTGTATGTGTAAAATGGACTAGATCTGCTACTGGTTATCTCACAGTTATAAGGCATCAGGAAAACTTTTGAGAAATCATTATATTTGTTTTGTCACCTGTAATAACACTTAACACCTCTCTGTAACTTCAAGACTGTTCTCTATAAGTTTCCTTTACTTACCTTTAACTGCTTTAATCAAGCCTGTATTTTGTTTGTCATATATTATATTCTCTTTTTGACTGACCGTGTATGCTTAGCTACCTTACCTTAAACCTACCCTGTATAAATAAATGTTATATGAAGTTAAAATGAATAAAACTGATTACAATGTAGTTAATTAGATCATTTGAAGTGAGGTGAGGGAGTACCCCACAACAGCTCATAATATTGTGACAGAAGAAAAAGAAGCAAAGACTAAAACCACTGTTTTTCTTTATAACTATGTGACTTGTCTCAGCATGCGAGCCATTCAAACCGAGTAAGTTGCCAGTACTTTTCCTTCTCTCCATCTTGATGCAGTTGTACTTGTAGTAGCTCCAGTGATATGTATCAACGTCTCCCCTTTTCATTTACTTCCTGTCATGTTACGTCTAACGCACCCTTTCCAGAAAGTGTAGCTCCTGCATTGGCTGTATCGTCTTTGTATATCCATTAATTTGTCTTTGTGATAAGGACGCTGTAGCCTCTGCATTGGCACTGTATTGCTAGTGAGGCTTGGTCTGAGGCATTCTCGTGATTGTGCCAATGGAACAATTCCTATCCTGGCAGTGCTATCCACCCTGATGCTCCCCTGATGGCCATGAAGATGAAGCTGCCTCCTCTCTCATCCCTCTCCCAGATTAGACTGCTGACACTATCACTCAGACATCCGGGAAGAGAAATTCTGCCTCTCTGACTGTTGCTCTTTCCTTCCTCTGAGATTTACTTTGATAGAAAAGCACTTCCAGAAATAGTTTAGCACCCGGTCTCGTCCCTTTCTTTGTTACTGAGTTTATAGCCCAATCTTTAGGAGTCTAATTATAGTTAAAACGATTACTTGGTTTTCCGCTTTGTTTCAGAATGAAACGCAACATAAATGTTATTTTATTACATTTCACCGTGTTATTTGCTTCTCATTTAAAAAGCTACATCTCTGACAATTCTATGTTCCAACTTTGCCTTTTTCTGTTGCTGTTTAAAGGATGTGGATGAGGAGATTGAGGCAGAATACAGCATCTTGAGGTCCCTCTCCAACCACCCTAATGTGGTGAAGTTTTTTGGCATGTTCTACAAGTCAGACAACTTATCGGGTGGACAACTTTGGCTGGTACTTGAGGTGAGATCTCCTTAATGTCTCAGTCTCTGTAGCAGAGCAGACCCTGGTTCACAGTGTACTGGTTTTACCAAATGCATCTTTTCCTTGTATCCTTACACAGTGCGGAACTCCACTGCATATGTGTAACTATTGCTTATCACTCCAAATACTGCATTTTTGAGCCCAAAAATATTTATAACTCTGATCTGGTTGCTTAAGTGAAACCCTTTAATGCTATTAAAATGGTCCTCAATTTGTCAGAGCAACCCACCTAGATGAACATTGATGCTATCATGCTGCCATGAGATGCTGCATTGCTTCCTCTACGTGTGTGTGTGGGGGGGGCTAGCTGTCCCCATGAATCATAATCTAGAGTGGTGAGTGATGCACGAGTCACTGGAGTTTCTCTGTCTCCCTCCCAGCTGTGCAACGGCGGCTCTGTCACAGAACTCATCAAAGGACTGCTCATCCGAGGCCAGCGTCTGCAGGAGCCCGTTATCTCATACATCTTATACAGTGCCCTCTTGGTAAGGTGGCCCAGTGCTAATGTTGGGGAGGAGGTGGGATGCAAACACGCAGAGAGCGTGCTGAGGATTTATTTTCAACACAGAAAGTATGGCAGGCGGTAATGAATGTCGCTCCTTCTGAACAGATGTGGGAGTTATTTTATATAGTTTGTACTGCTCAACCTTTGATGCATATATTCTAATGACAAATGACTAATAATAAGATTGTGAGTCATGCTGAGCACCTTGTGCTTTCTGTCCTCTAACTTAAAAGGGTCTTCAGCATTTGCACAACAACCGGATTATCCATCGTGACGTCAAAGGCAACAACATCCTCCTGACAACTGAGGGAGGAGTCAAACTGGTTGACTTTGGTAATGGTCTTTGAAAGAGGCAATTTAGCCAATTCATGGATTGCTCGAAAGAGACAAATGAATCAAGGTCTGAGAATTGTCTCTCAGCTTTATCTTTTCTCTGAAGTGCATTTTTAGATAAATGAGTCAGTTTTGTTTTTTCACTGATCTATTGGAAGTATCAGCTGCACATCCCTCAACATTGTTTGTGAAGGTGAACACACACACAGGATAAACCATTTTATGTGCTCCACACTTTATGCCCTTGCTCACCATAACATCTTTTTATTTCATGGACCGTAGCCTTAACCCAAGGCTATTATTGCTCATTTAAATTGCATTATTTGATCCTTTGCATATTAAAAGAAAGCTGCTATGGCAAATGACTTTGAGTCACCCCTAGGCATGTTTATGTCCTCTGTGTCACGGAGATGAAGTGGACTCATGCTGATAAAAATCTGTCCTACATAATTTGAAATGATTATAGCCCATTATTATTACTGCTTGGCAGGTTGCCACACTAAATTATATGTCAGGATGTATTGATTAATTCAAACATTTAGTCTCTATGATAAATAATAGTTTTATTCTTAGCAAATTCACACTGACAAACATGCGTATATCTAAATCTTAATTATTAAGTGATTGAATGTTATATAAAATTTTTTTTTTAGGTGTTTCAGCCCAACTGACCAGCGCACGATTGCGGCGGAACACATCAGTCGGAACTCCGTTTTGGATGGCTCCTGAGGTCCGAGTCCACACTTCAGTTAAAACACACATATTCATCTGTAATAATGCTGCAGTAAAATAGCTAACATGTTTTATAGTCTAATGCATCATATTAAAGGAATAAAGTCTCTTATATGTGCCACAAAGAGAGAGGGAGAGAGGCTCAGTTATTTCTGTGGCACTCTCCCCTGTGTCATTGTGTATTCCCCTCCATGGCTGCAGCTCTTGAGGTCGCCTCAAGGTTAATAGCTGGGAGTCTGTGGCCCCTCAGCTTACTCCTTGGCAGAAATGAGGTGTGGTGATTGGGCTGGTAGGGAGGGACCTCAGGGGCAATTAGAATAAACTCAGCTGTAAAATGTGGTGTCAGTTATAATTATTGACTGTTACCACTGGCAACTGAACTGACCTACCTTTCAGTGTTTAAATAGTTCATAAATGTAGATGTGTGCAACTCTGCCAGATTTTAAGAGAATGCTAAAACGAGGTAAAATTCAGCTTTTTGATCCTTTTGAACAAAATGTCTTTAAATTATTACTCAATTTCTCTATGGTGATATTAATAAAGTGCTTTATTTCAAGTATCTGACACAATGTTCTGGTGAAAAGTGAGTTAATCTCACCTCACAGGACAATCTGCCAGTGAGGTGAGATTAACTCACTGAAAAACTGAACTTTAGGACTGACTAAACTGACTAACAGTATAAAATGAGTTGTGTTGTATTGCCAGGTCATAGCCTGTGAACAGCAGTACGACTACTCGTACGACGCCCGCTGTGATGTGTGGTCGCTCGGCATCACAGCCATCGAGCTGGCAGACGGAGATCCCCCGCTGGCTGAGATGCATCCAGTTAAAGCCCTCTTCAAGATCCCTCGGTGAGTCCACTAGAGGGCGCTCCTACCACACCGCTGGAGGCTGCTCACACAAGGACACTCAAATACTGCTTTCCATTCTGTCGGAGGACAATGGCAAACTGAATTTGACAGTAGAGGTGATGAAAAGGAAAAAAAATTAATAATAACCGTGGCGGTCTTGCCGAATGGCTAGTATTTTTATTTTGACTGAAAAATTGGGAGTTCAACTGAATATTTGTGGACTGATCCATGATTTCTGTTGCGGTTGCATTTTCTTATGTTTCCAATCTGAAAGGCAGCATCTGCTGAACAATCAGTGTTTGAAATCTCCACCGTCAAAACTGTTAACAGTATTACCTTAAAATTAATGCAGCAATTCAATCTGTAAAAATATTCACTGCTGGAGACGGTGTGTGTCTGATGATCATTTGAGAGCTTAGTGGCTACACGCGGTTGACCTTTTGTTATCAGCACAATCGCGCAATTATCTCTCAGTTAGGTAGAGATATGCCCTTCTGATTGCAATTTGCATTGGTGATTAGCTCCATTCACATTGAGATGAGGCTGTCACCTCCTCCCTGCCACAACGTTATCTCCTCCCTGCCAAGCCAGAGCAGGAACATGGATGGCTTGTGTGCCAGGAATTATGGCGCTAACAGCAGCATTTCCTCAGCACCAGATTCAACCAGAATTTAAAATAATTACAAGAGCAAGGAGCAGGATGCCTGAGTGAAATGAATGCTACTAATTCACAATTAGGTTCTTCCTCAGACACGTGTCACCTTGTTGGTTGAGTAGCTTAGGGATTTTGTGTTTGAGACAATTTTTAAAGAGAAACCTGGAATTGGATAAATGGTTTCTGTCAAGCAGCAGCCATAATAAGAGGGCACAGTCTTGCCGATGTCCAATCCTATTTCATTATTGCGGATTTTAAGACGCTTTGACTTTGGGGATAACTAGGATGTTGATAGAATTGGACGTATATCTTTAACTGACATTCCTCCATCTCTGTTCCAATCAAAATAGAGTTTTTTTGCCCTTTTGGTATGAATTTGGACCTTAAAGGCTTGGTGGTTGTGGTATAAATCACAGAAAATGTGTTGAAGCATGAAATAATTCTGTTAACATGTCATTTATCTCAAATATATTTTCCCTTCACTGCAGCACGTCAGAATAAAATCACGAGGAAACGCGGTGTAAAATATGACTCCTGTATGAATGGCTGTCTAAATAGGGAAATGTGTTTCATCTTTGGGTCTTTAGTGGAGATGAGAGTGATTGATGATGAAATCAGAGAGATTCATCTTCACTGGATTTGACGATTGCCAAGTTGTAGATTTTCTCTATTTAATGCGTCCCAAACCATCACCAGAGGGGCATCCGTTGAGAAATATTGTCCTTGGGTAGTGCATGGTTTATGAAACCATATAAGCACTAAAACATGCAATAAGCATTTTCTTCATTCTGATATTTTACAGCTGTGCACAGTAACATGTTTCTATTCTAAAGGGTTCACTGCCATGTAGTTAATGTTGTGTGTGTCATCCACTTCATCATTCCTTCTCTCTGAGTAATCTAGATATACAAGAACATACAAGATAATATTCAATGTAATTCAAGAAAATAACGATCCAGTTGTGGTTCATGTTATACAGTTTCTTATATATCCAAGCAGCGTGTAGTCAGCCCTCTGTCATGGTACTATTTCACCTGTGCGTGATGTTGTTTGTAATTCTTCTTTCCTTTCTTCCTTTTGTAAGCTTTTTGCTGGACAGTCTCTCTTGTCAAGTTAAAGATCTAATGGATCCTGGTGAGGACCAAATAAATACTCAGCGCTATCACCACTTTAACTACAGGGCCTTGCAGCAGATAGCTATGATGTCACAGTTTTGGTTGTGCTATGGGAAAACCTGCACAGGTGGAAATGGTTCTCATCCCAGCAGGCTATAAACGATAAGAGGAGCTCTGATATCTTTCAGAGGGGACGCTGATGAGCGCCATGAATTAAGGTCACCTTGGTGCGTGGTCTGTTTGTGCTTCAGCATCACCTGATTCTTGATGAGTTGTGACATGCCGGCGATCCATGCATATGTTTTAATATCAGGTAAATCGTTTTGCTGTTTTTTGTAGCCTCCGTTGTTTTGATTTTTAAGTTGAATCCAAGGCTTTTGTGAATTTTCACTTTGTCGGGATTAAACAAGGTTACAGTGTGTATGGCATATGTTAGATGTCCATAGTGACCATGAATGAAGGTAATGGAGCATGTCAGAGGGTAAAGTTGTAAAATCATCAACTGCAAAATTAATTACAGACACTCAAGACAAAGATGGTCTGTCATATTTAATATGTGGGAAGGTTAATTGCATGTGCCGATGGTGTCCATGCTGTACAGCCCTAGAGTGCCCATGTAAAGTCAAAGTGTGTGTAAAATGCTTTGTAAAGGTTAGAGGCAATTGCCAAAGACATCCAAGGTTGTGTTTATTCGGCCAGATCCCTGTAGATATTAGCCACATATTTAACAGTACGTGTATCTGTCTGATCCCAGACCAGACAAGCACAATGGAAGATGGAAGTAAATGATGGCTTGTCAGAGGCAACAAAGGCTAATCAAATCATGAGGCTCAGGGAGAGAAATCCAGACCAGAGTGCTGTAAAAGACAGCTCTTCATGGAAAAATGCTGAGTTACCATTTAACAACAGCCCAGGGTGAGGGATATCAACGCAGATATCTTTAAAGAGGAGAACAATAAGGTTTCGACTGACCTTAAGTTATGTCTTCATTGTGTGTTGAATAATGTTAAATCCATGCATTGCTGAACTATGTTGATAGCAATGTTAAGATTAATTGCAGATTTATTTGCATTAGCCTGATTCTGGCAGAAAACTCTGGGGACCATACATGTCTATACATGGCAATCCATATTTCAGTCCGTACCATACAGCATATGGTCAGGGCCAAAGAGGTGGACCGACTAACTGACATTCCATCCCTAGAGCCATGCTGCTAGCATGGCTAATAGTCAACATAACCATCATCAGTGAAACATTATATTTCTGGATAATTACTGTTGATAACTTGTCGACTTTTCAGTCTGTCACAGAAGAATGTCAGAAATAATGCTGATTTGGAAACTACGTGTGGCCTGCCAGTGTTCCTCTCAACAAGCTGCTCTTTGTTATTGCAAAAACGAGCCATCATTTAAAAGAACTCACGTGTCCGTTTGGATAGTGTGAAGTAACTATAGACCTTAATGTCACAGATTTCCAATTATCAGACACTCCTGCAGTATTGACCCCTGACAAGAGATCTTTGGCTGGTTGGATGATTTTCCAGTCATGAGTAAAGGTTTTAACATCTCCATCTTTGATGCTGTTATGTTACTGCTCTGTGTGGCGTCGAGGACTGCAGCATTTAGAGATGTGGCAGCCAAAGACATGATAAATGTAGCAGTAGTTCTCCGTGTTCATGCATGTATGCGCAAAGAAGTGCTGGTGCTCTGGCTACGGTGATGGATGAGCTGAAATTTTAAGCGGGTGGTCTATTCGCTGAATAAGTCTTTATTTTGGATGCTTGTGCTCATTCTCTGTAACACCTGTATAAAGGCCACTGTGTTTTTCAACCAAGGAAATATGTGAATATTTTACCAGTTGTGACTTTTCAGTCCAGTTATATTTGTGGAAAAAAAAGAGAAATCACTGCTCATCTCTTATTCTCTCCCAATGCCACCAGTATTATTTCTTAATTTAATTTATTTAGTTATCCTTCATATCTTTGACAAAATGAAACATTTCTGCCTGATGTTTTGGTAATTTAATCACCTTCAGACACTCTGTAACTCTGGTATAGTCATCTAGAATTGTGGTGATCTGGCAAAGAAATGGATATTTACACCTTGATGATGATTATTTGAATGATTCAAACCCTTTACAGCGTTTGTTTCAGAGCTGTATGGAAAGATCTTAAGTAAGTCATGGGTTTTAGAATTTCTTGAATGAAAAATAACAATACTTTACATCGTAAGGAAAAGGGAGGAATTATTAAGTCTGCATATGAAGAATCCTTTTCAAATATTTCATTGGCCTGATTTTTGTCTTCCTTCCTGCCTTAGTTACAGCCATCTAGTGATGTTGACACCTCTGTGATTTTGCTTCAATCCACTCTGAGAAACGTCTTGGCAGTGCGAGCTCTGCCTGGACCTAAATTTGAATAAGCCATTTGTGTTTACACTATGAGCCAGCACTCTCACAAATACTGAAAGAATAACTGCCTGAATTTGCTAAGCACAATGTGCACACTTGACAGTGTTATCAGCAGTATGCTGCTATATTGACTTTGTAATGTATAAGCAGTATGGTACAACATCAAGGCGAGAACGTGTCTTCAGGCTCATATTAGAGGTTGCATTGAAGCAGTCTGTTATTGGCTTTGATCTGCACTTTGGAAAGGATTGCCTGTCTGAATCCTTATCAAAGTCTCAACTAACTTAGTGCTGCGGAAAACGACAGATTTTGTGCACCAACATCCTCCCCTCCCTTCCAAAAGAAAAGTAAAATATGTTGTTTAACGTGTAGCTGCATCTACCTCTGATTTGTTTATGATAAACAAAATGAAACAGTTTTTCCCTTTTACTCTTTGAGATTTCATGCTCTACTTGTCGGACTCTGTGTGAGAAAATTAGCGCAGTTAATAAATGTCTCGACCAGGTCTGTCACCGTTTGCCTGACAGTGACAAAAGACTCATCCTCCAGCTGTCAGACTGGCAGCTCCCTGTGAAGATGACTGTACTCAGTCCCGTCCAGCCTTGGCTCCTAGTCCAGACCTGCCTCCTGTCATCGTGCGCATTTGAAAAGTGTTAGCCTCATTATATATGGCCTCCGTAAATGCTGCTGACAGAGGTATAACTAGCTCCCATAACTTTTGGCTCCCAATGGCAGATGCTTGCTGCCAGACAGTGGAGGAGCTGTTATCATTTGTCACTTTTTCTGTGGCTGCCACAGACCTGGACCCCGACCAGCTCGTCCTCGAACCAAAAACTCTCACAGGAGTCTGACGGTCATGCTCTGCCTGCCAGCGATCATTTGTCAGCTAACTCAGGAGACAAGCTCCAAGGCTTTAATTTTCAGCGATGATCATGATGTCATTTGAATGCATTTAATAATGTCTGTTTTATGCAAATATTATGCTGACTTTTGTGTGTGTGTGATTTTGTTTCAGGAATCCCTCCCCTACATTACGAAATCCAGGGCAATGGTGCAGAAGTTTTTGCCATTTCATCGGCCAGTAAGTGTCCTCTAACTTCAGCCTGTCAACCTTTGCCCTGTTTCTGTTTTAATATGTTTTGGGAAAGCAGTTATTTTCCACACAGGGCTGTGAAAGCACACAATGTTAGGCCCGACCTCTCCTGAAGAGCTGAGGCTGATTTTAAAAAAATAAATTAAAAAATAAAAAAGACATTTCTGCCAATAAATATTCATTGATTTTACATAGACATAAAATATTTTATTGGCAAGAATTCCACAAATGTACTTAATTAAGAGTGTGTTTGGTTAATTAATAATTGTAATGGGTTTCATATGTGTGGTGCAGATGAAGGGGCCAGAGTGGGATGGATTAGGGATGATGTAGAAGGAAAGATCTCCATTTGTGTTTATAGAATAATGTATGTTCATGAGGTAGTGATCTATTGTGCATCTACCTGTGAATATACATACTCATGCAAACAATGACTAAAAAAGGAATTCCCCAAAACCTATATGTCAGCAGTCGGATATTTTACCATAAACAGCAAACTTAAATTAATGTAAATTATAACCATGAAGCACAAATAATGCAGCCTGTAAATCATATATTGCTGGAATTTACTTTGTTTTACGCAATTAGTTATTTTACATATCTGCCCACATTTCATTATTACTATACAGTATCTCACTATTAATAACACAAGCATGTCAGTGTTGCATGTCATTAAAAAAAAATTTAATGTGTCAAATCTGTTGGCAAGACATTGGAATCTGTGACTGGAAGTAATGTTGGATACCTGCTGTTATTATATATTATACGGGACTTAAGATGATAAACATTCACATTACTCTCTTGGTATTATTTGAGTAGCTACTCTTGAAAATGCCATAAGCTAAGTTAAAAAAGTTATATAGCATTTGTCCCATATGAAATGATAAAACACACATGGAGACCTGAGCTATCAGTTGTATCTGAGGCCCAGATAACTTATTATTTCCTCCACTGTGCAAAGCTAATAATGTCATGGGTAGCTTGAAATAGTTGCTCAGAATATACAACCATAATATCACTGCACAGAGGTGATTGAGTCTGAACCATAATGAGAAAATAAAATTCAATTATTTGTGTGGGCATGGTTTCTGGCTAACATTTATGTTGGCGGTTTGCAATGAAATTGAATAACTGGAGTAAAAGGAGTAATTGAAAAAACAAACAGACCATCTGTTTGGCTTTTTTGTGTCACTTGAGTTGCTGATTGGTCAGGACAGAGTCGAGGGATATTACCCCTTAAACCAGCCAACACACATTGTAGTGATGATAGTTTTTATATTTTTTACAACTGTAATTGCAGAGGTTTTCATTGGATTCTTTTTGGATTGCAGCTCTGTAATGTGGGTTAATGGATTGTGTGGTGTGATATCATATCACAAATAATCTCCTCACACAAAGCCCGACAGAGTTCAATGTGGGGTGGCTGAACAATGTTATCAAGCTCTCCAGGCTGTTTGTGAAGCCTTTTCAGGTCTGTGTGTGTGCAGGGGGGTGTTTTTCAGGATAATAAATCCATCAACAGTGTCCCAAAGAGCTGACTTCTGTGACAAAGTGGCCTGCCGTTCGGCATCCCGGCAGCACAGCCTTGCTAATAGCAGCAACCTCTGCTTAATGTCCTGACGCTAATGAATTCATGGAATTAACTTTCAGAGCTGAACCAACTGATAAAAGAAACAGAATTTCAGTGTAGATTAGGTGGTAGGAATTAGATTGGTGTTTTTCTCCTATCTTGCCTCTGTCTGCAATCATTGGTGTTGTATTGCTCACACGCGCACGCACGCATGCACACACACACACACACACACACACACACACACACACACACACACACACACACACACACACACACACACAACCAGACATTGAAAGTCTTTAGCTGATCA
>JAVQJF010100231.1:0-10444 GCA_036023855.1 Gadopsis marmoratus | reverse complement strand
CCAACCATTTAAAAATGTAAATGGTATTGTGCACAAAGTTTATGCAATACTTGTGATCATCAGCTTCACATTTCCATAACTGAAGATTAGGCAGCCTTATGTCATAAAGTGCCCCCCCTACTATATAAAAAATGCATTTGGCTTATTGTTGCTTCACTTGTTCACTCCACACAGACATCATTCTGCAAAATGAAGCTCAAACATACTAGTCTGTTCTCACATCCATCTGCTGAAGCAGGATTTTATGCCATCACACACACACACACACACTCAGTAAAACACATCTTGCGTCCAGCAACTTCTACATGTTTGTAGGTTCTGGATTTTTCCAACGAGGAAGAATGAATAGGTGTCATTTTAAGACTTGTGAACCATATCATTTAACTTTTATATGCAGAGTATTGGATTAAGCCTTAAAACCTGCCTGGAAAGGTTTTCATTACATCTACAGACAAGACCAGGCTGACTGCACTGACAGATTCTGGCCACAGCCATTCATTTGGCGTCAACATGATGCTTTATATCAAAACAACAACAACAACAACAAAGCCAGCATCCGGTTTACATCGCAGATACCGTTCGTATCCCACGGTGGGGTTAAAGACAACATAGAAGTTGGGTAACACTGACACAATTAAAATATATACATTAAGGAAGAGACAGTCACGTGACCATGGAGAGGGAGGGGGGGCTATGCTAACTAGTCCAAAGCCGGTTGCAATTGTCTCCTAATACAACATGTCAGAATAGCATGTAGAGTCTTTGTCAGCACAGACAGTCAGCGCTTTCCGTCTCAGCGGTTGCTAGCTAAAGTTCTAGCAACAGCCGCACTTGCGAAGCTAACGCCAAGCGCCGCCCCTGTTCGTTTGTTAATTGCGAGTCTCTGGAGGACACCGGTGGATATTTACCCGCAGCTTGTGCCCTTCTGTCGGGACGGGGATTGAGGTCCTGTGCAGCGTCAGGTCCTGTTTGTTGCTGTGGACGTCGCACACCAGCTCCATCAGCGACATGGAGCTGGTGGTGGATACGGCGAGGCGGTGATCCTGCGACCAGGTGAGCGGCTGCAGCCCGCTGACCGGGGCTAAGAGCGGGACGACGGGGTCCCGCTTGACCGGCACGTCCTCCGGGCCGAAGAGCAGCCCATCCGCGGCTTCTGGCTCAGTTTTTATCACTACGTCTCTGTGCAGTGACTGCAGCGAGTCTGACTGACTGGCAGCCGCCATGTTTTCTGCGCGGCGGAAGTGACAACGACGACCGCGGGAGGGGAGAAAGGAGGGACTTCCTGCGCTGCTGTTGGTAACAGTAATATTTACTATGCAGTTGAATTAAGTTGCTATGATGGATACAAATCTGTATTGCAGGACTGACGTATTACCTTTAGCTAGGCGTCAAGTGAGTGTATGTTCTTAGTCATATTTTGTATTTTATTCTAAGTCTGATTCATAAGCAGATTGTCGTTGCAAATGAAAGCTTAAATGTATGTTTTGCTGCTGGAAAGGGGACTTGAAGGGACTTCACTTAAAGTGGACTCACTGCTGCAAAGCAAATGTTAGTTACTGAGCGGAAAGCACGACATGTCAATTTCATATCGGATCAATACATTTCATTAAACCTACACATGGAGCTTTCAGTCACAGATGTCCACAAAGTCTCTGCAAAGACTCTAAGAGCCGACGCCTGAAACTATTCTGAATGTTGAAGGCTTACAAATTGTATAAAATGTCCCCATCTCTTACTTTCTTATTCATATATGTATTATTGGTAGGGTTATGTGTTCCAGTGGGTTCCAATCCATCCCAGGATAAACCTGTGGGGTCATACAATTATTAAAGGGATACATACAAACAAAAAAACTGTTATACTAAAGTGATCACAATCAATAACCTTGCTCAGATATATTAATGAGTGTTGCAATAATTACCCCCACACACACACTGTGCATGTTAAAAATGTATATATTTTATTTCATTGGTAAAGGCCAATTCATTATTTTAAATACTGAATGGAAACAGGTATTTGCTTGTTCATATCACAGCTATGAATATTATATATTTGTGCCATCGAACCTTCGATGTGTATGCTTCTAAGTCTCTAAAAACATTTATAACATCCTACATTTAATACATTTTTATTGGTTGATTGATTGATATGCCTTATTTGCATTGAATTATCTGTCTTCATAGATTTCTTTCTTTAGAGCGTGATTGCACCCTATTGTCTGTAACATTTTAATACATATACGGCTAGTGACTACTAAATTAATCTGAAACATACACCACCAAACCTTTGTAATCGGACTACTTAACCACATACCTTGTTGGCATTTTTATCTTTGTTGCATTTCAAACGAATACCAAATATACTTTTATTGTCCGTTTTATGTAGAATAGCGATTGTGACTGTGGCAAATCCAACAAAGCAGCCCACGCAGCCTTGGACAGTGTGTCAGGACTTGCACATCCTTGTTTTAATTAGATTAGATTAGATGAAACTTTAATGATGTCCGCGGGGAAATGCTGTAATCTATGTGACACACTCACTCGAAGATGGTAGGCCTATGTTGAAACAGCACTGACACTCAACAATGACATATTTACCACTGTGAGAGAAATAAAAACCCCAGAAGGAGCCCAATCCTTGACAGGGATGATCAGTCACTTCATCTGTTCAAGTGCAGTCACTCATCACCATGAGAGATCATTAATTGTCATATTTCACGGTTAATTAATGAAAATATGAAACCTGTCCCGTCTGCGGTTGATGGCTCAGATATATATCAGCATGCTTAATGCGATGAGTCACCAGACGCTCCTGGACCGGTCAAAGGTCAAACTGCTGCCGTCGGATGCAGAGCTGGAGGTTCCCAGGCAGACAGTGATTTGTTACAGCCCTCACATGAAAGCTCCTCTCGCAGTAGCTGCCTGACTCTCAGCGAGATGACAGCGGGATTTCAACAGGCTGAGTTATTTGTCACAAAACAAATTGTTACAAATCTGTGAGACAAATATAGAAAAGCGCGCCCCGCCATGTTTTAATCTCTAATTTTTCTGTCTTTTGTACCGATAATCGAAATGAATAAATGAACAGGGACCATGGTATGTTTCATTCTTAATGAAGTGTGTAATGTAGTGAATGAATATTTCACACACCTGCTGTGTGTCTTTGGTGGGTTTTGACTGGGGACCCAATCCCAGCCCGGGATGTATGAATGTTGGATTAAACATTCATCAAATGCTGTCACAAAAACTTTATCCTCTCCCGTCAACCGAACATAACGAAGGAAACGGGCCTCTATATAGGCCGAAGTAGCCCAGCCATGACTTGAGCCTCAGCCTTTGGTTTACTTACAGTGTGGTAGTGGAATTATTTAGGTTGCACTGGAGTCATGTTTGAGGGTATATAGGTTATGTATGTGTGGGTTTATGGATATGGATGGGGTCAGCTCAGGTCAATCCCCTGCATCTCTAACATCCACCTGCTGTATTGTTAGTGCCTGCAGGTTCCTCCTCAGCCTTTCATCCCTCGGTAGACCACATCCTCTGCTGTTTGCTCGCTCCGAGTGTCACTGGAGCCGCTTACATGTATCTGGTGAGGGAGCCCGCAGGGACGTTTTGATGCATGGCTCATCATACATGTTTTAATCATTCAGTTTCTCAGACACCTCCCAGGAGGGGGCTGCTGCAGCACATTACCGAGTACACACAATTAGTGATATAATCATGATAATGATAATGAAATGTATTTAGAGCACATCAGCATGGTTCATTTCGTTCGAGGAGACATTATCAGGACTGCAGCCCTGGAAAAGTCTCTGCGCTCGGGCTCCTGGTGCTCTCCCTCTGGAGACTGGCGAAGCCCGGCAGGTTGCCACGTCAGAGATTAGCAGTCATAGCAGTCAACTTGGCGCTCCTTCTGCGCCATCAACTGTGAACGCCTCACCCGACAGGTGTTGCTCTCAATCAGTGCTCCTCTGCCCCCCCATTCTGTCCTTGGAGTGGGAAGAGATAAGAAAGCCTTCCCCTCCCCCCTTTATACATCCTGACAGCCTCTAACAGATGATACTCTGAGATAGGGTTCATACTCCAGAAAAGAAACAGCACGTCTCCCTCTCAGTGAGCAACTATTGATATCACATCAGTGACATCAGTAGGAAACACAGTGCTGGCCTTTTATTTATCTCCCCTCAGGGATGTTCAGTCACCTGTTAAAGGTCAAGGTGATAGGATTTCAGGATCTCAGGCAGGGCGTCAATGCAGGAATAACGGTACATGCTGGGAACTGTTTTCACAGACTGTAGACCAGAACGAAACCAATGATCACTTGTTAAAAATAACAGAAGAGAGCCGTGGGTGTCTTTTGTTTCTGAAGAAAATGGATTTAGGTGAATTCTATGATGAATGCAAAGGGAACCTCTGACATCTACTTGCCACTAGTGAGGGAGAACGAGCACATTCACTTTTACAAACAGTGTTTAGCAAAACCCTTTAATTGCAGGTGAGCATGTAAAAAAAAAAGAAAGGGGCAGGTAACTCTTTTGATTTTTACATATAGAGCTAATACTGCGAGTTATGTCAAGCTAGCAGTTTGAGTTGCATTTGCTGCTCTCTCACCTGAGCTGCTGCATAAATCCCAAGCAGCAACCAGTCAGGCGGTGGCCCACGTTCCTGGTTGACTCTGCACATTTAGAAATATCAGAGGAAAGATAAAAACGCTTGGCTGTAACTGCTTCTTGCTACTGCTGCTGTTTATGTAGCGTTTTCATAAACAAAGTAACCGGCCAACAGTCTTCATCCGCCACGTGTTATGTGCGGAAAACCTAGCTGGCTTAATTGCTACTTGGAAAGGAAAGGTGCTTCAGTGCTTCCTTACTTATCTCCTTTAGCATAGGGTAAACTGTTTGTCTTTTCCTAAGTCCCTATGAATTCTCCTTCATGTCTTTCCTCGACCTCAGGACGTTGTCCATCGAGGTCAAGAGAAAGACATAGGACGTCATTTTGTTTTACTGGCTCACTGTTACACTCACTAATTGTTAATGTTATTAGTACCACCTGTGCTCTTTTACTACTATGACAAGCTAAAATGTCTGCTGTGGAAGAAAAAAATGCTTAGTATATTCTGCTGTGTATGCATTGATATTAATTATTAATGATTTTCTTGTAGTAGCCAAGTCATTGTCTTTCGCGCTGTTGATTTACATAACATTGAACTATGACTAGACTTGTTTCAGGTTTGTTTGTTGTTGAACTGTGGACTCCAAGCTTTTTAATTGTACTCCATGGAAAAAGCTGTTAGCCTACCAAAGTGCATGTTCCATCAACTCATTACTTTAACATACATTTCCCATTGGCGCTTTCTTACATTTTTCATATTAATGTCCATATTAAACAAATGTCATAACAAATTAAATGTTCTCAGCCTGCACTATGACCATCTGCCTGGTTTTCAGCTTCACCACTGTGCATCTTTGAGTGGCTTTCAAAATGAAGTAGAATGAGGCCTCTATGACAAAACCATAAGAAAGTTTAAAGCTTGCCGTTTTTCTTTTCTGTTCCCCTATTAAAAAAGGAACAAGTGGAAAACAGTGAGCACTGGCCAAGCAGTAAATCACCTGTTGTCACTTTGCATGATACTATTTATCTACAGGGCTCTAATGTATAAGAAGTAACTTTCCAGTACTGCTGAATAAAGGGACTATGTGTTAAGTTAAAAACTCCTGCCACTATCTATTAGCTAGAAGGCATGTTTACCTGAGGCCAGGCCCTTATCTGTTGGTTATTAAGGGAAACATGGAAACTGATTGGGTGGGACTCGGGAGGAAAACCAGCCTCAATATTTATTCCCAGCGATAATGGCTGAATTATTCATCCTGTTTGATGATTAATTAAAAAAAGCCCCAGGTCCTGTGGCAGGTACAGGCTGCCGAGGCACAGGCTGACATTCCCATGTGATGTGCTGGATGTCTCTACCTCCGCCCGCCCTCCTCATGCTTTCCTCTGCATGTCTTTAGGGAAGATGTCCTCTCACGCTACATGCCTGTGCACCCAACGCTTTAACCTAATTCACAAATACATGAGGTGAAAGACTAGGGCTTGGTAATCATATGTAAAAGCAGACTGCGGGTCAAGTTAAAATAGTTTTCATGGCTTGCATTAGCCTATTTGGGGTCTATAATATTTCAACTGGTATAGATACCATGGATGCATGTACAATTCTCATAGGGCTCGACAGTGTATAATATGGGTTTATACTGTGAATATTCTGAGTATTCTACCATGTGTTCATCGAAAGAAAAAAGCAGTATGACAGGGTTGGTCTTCCAGTAGATCCCCAGTAGGTTTTAAATTAATTATTATGTTTTGCCCCATTGTCTTAAAATCAATGGAGGCCTCAGTAACTGTCTGTAGTCAATAGATCATCAAACAGCACAACCCTATAGATAGATCAAAATGAATGATGTTTGACGTAGCCTATTACTGTTTAAGATGTTACATGGGTCACAGAGGAACTTAAAGAGAAATCCAGTGACTGCTCTGAAAGCAGATTTGGAGAACTTTGATATCAGTAGTTTAATATCCCTGCTTTTTTGACGTTCAGCCTTGGCAAAGGCTTGGCACCTGTACTAATTGGGACATTTCAAGTTTACTTTGAAAGAGCCTTTAGACTAAATTATGTGGTTATTTGGACTTGCAGTTAAGCCTGCAACATAAAATGACCGCAGATGCAGAGCTTCAGCGACATGCTTGCAAACGTTGCAATCTCCGTGTCATCCCAGAGCATCATTTTGTGGAGAATCCGTTTTATTTATATAACCCAATATCACCACAGAGAAGGGACCCTCTCTCGGGATCAGACAGACATGCAATAGCCTAGATGTCGTGTCTACAGAAATGACCAACATAAAATTACAGCATGGACAATAATGATGACAAAATCTCTAAATAGATTGTAACATATATCACATCTTAGGCCTTGTAGCAAACATTATACAGGGTCCTAAATTACTCCGTAGCACGCTCCATTTTGTGGGTTCTGTCTTGGTAATAGATGTTTTGGATGATCTTTCCTGCACGTTGATGCATCGTGTCTCACTGTAACCAGCGGCTGGTTGCTGCCAGACTTAGGTAGGCAGCGGCTGTTGTGTCCTCTGACCTAGAGTGGGCAGCTGGCAGTGGGCAGGACATGCCCTGTGGCAGTGCCAGGGGAAGGCCAGGAGGGCTGCGGTCCAGGCCTGCTCTTGCCTCTGCTCGAGCTCCGCTAATGGACTGGGCCTAGGCTCTCCATATGGCACTTGTAAGAAGAACTGGGGGCTCTGGAGGTTGGCACGTGGAGTCACCGGGCAGTCTCCCGTTAGAAATGAAACAGGACAGGGCCAGACCTACGCGATCACCCCACGACCACCAAGCGCTATGGATGTGCTCGCTGATGGGGATGGAGACACACCTGCATCAGAGCCTTCCATCTGCCCTCAAAGGATCACGCCATTGTTTTTGGATGTTTTATTCGATTAATTGTACATTTTAAAATATTTCCCGTTATTGCTAACCATTTACCAAATCACCTTTTATGGTTTTAAATTGATAGACTTGAGATGCACATTGTGGTTGCACAGTAATGCAGATTGAGCGAGTTTAAACTCTCCCTTGCTGGTGCTTTATGTGGGAGTATACTGTTTAATAATTGGCCTTGAAACGGACAGTTAATGTGCGACACATTCATCCATTGTTGCGATGGTGCAACAACCGAGATGCGATACTGAATTACAAATCAATATATACATTCATGCTATGCAGTGCTATATTTATGTGGACACAGCTCATCTTTATTTAGTAACACTACCATTTTCAGCCAGACTTCCTGCTTCATTGGCAGTAACTACTCTGAGAAGACCTCACTTTTGTTGCTGTGGAGCTGGTCCACAAAAACAGTCCAGGTTAATGAGCCAACAACTTGGAGAATGTCCTCTATTTGGAGGTCAAGGAAAACTCTGATTGCCAGGATGTACGCGGTGTTAGCCTCGAGTACAGGAGCTGGCCAGATAGGCTGTGTGTAGGCAATGAGGTGGACATGGGGAGAGCAATGTAGCCCACCAGCCCTCTCTGGCACCGGACCCACCTGGCTCCTCTCTGAGCAGCGTGGGACCAGAAGAAGGAGAGCCACATGGGATGGGAGGAGAGAGGAAAGTGTGTTGGACCGGTCTGCAGTGCTGCAGTGTTAACAAATGTGTTCACATAGTTAGTGTATGTACTGAGATAATGCTTACCCTCTAGAATAACTCTGTGCTCTTTGCTGACTGTACCACACAGGCTGATGCAAACGGAACTAAAATTACCACTTCAGGGTGACACTAGCAATTTGTACTGTAGACCTAAAAAGGGAGAAATAGCGAGGGTAATTACAGTCAGCGGAAAAATACAGTTTGACGTTGCCCTGCCCTGGTTTTCCTCCTAATACTCCATTAAAAAGTGAGGCCAGACTTTTAAACAGGTCACTCCTGCTAACCCTCCCTCCCATCTCCATTTCTTCCACCTCTCTCTCCTCCTCCTCCTCCTCCTCCTCCTCCTCCACCCTGTCTTCATCCTCCTCCTCCTCCTCCTCCTCCTCCTTCTCCTTCCACCACCCACCTCTCTGGATCTGGAACAAAAGCCACCTCCGCTGTCGCCACCTCCCCTCCCCATCTCCTGCTTTTCCATTTTATTGGTGACAGCTGCCGCGAAACAAACTCGCGGAGCGAGAGAAATGATGTGTCAGTGGAAGGTCCTTTAGCCCGCGCTGCTAATCTGTCACACGCCGTTTGTTGTTTACTGTTTCCTCCTGCTCGCCGACTGGCCGGCAGCGTGCACCGCGCAGTAATGGCGACAGATGCTGACCCGCAGAAGTGTGAATCTTGCCGATTTCTCCCTGCTGTCAACCTGTAAATTACAGCTATCGGGAGTAATTAGACCCGATAAAACCCTTCCAAGCCTCACCCCCCTTGACACACACACACACACACACAGTTCTGGCCTGTCAATGACCTAAGTGTGTGCCATTTTGAGAAAGAAGGCTGTAGGCCCTAAGATGTTATGTTCATACTAAATTTTTTTTAATGTGGATCTTTGTCTTCACAGTTTTTATATTTAAAATGAAATAATGGACTTGCATACTTTCATTATAATGGCCTCTATAATATATTGAGCATTGTTCTCCAGTTTAAGGATTCCGTCTCTCTTTTGGGTCAAAGTCTGACATCTTTGCCCAAAACACTTCCTGACTTTGAGGACTCTAAGATTGATGCTGGCAGCAGCTCTGAAGTTGCAGAGGTGAGTCCGTCCACAGCGAACTACCTTGGATGAATCTGCAGACGTTGCCAGTCGTCCTCTACTTATCCTCACTGAGGTTTTGCAGGGACAGCGTGGTCCTGGGCACAACCAGAGATGTCAGCGTCGGGGCCACCTCGTCTTGCCCTGGCATCCGTGTTCGGCCTGCAACCACCACGGCGGCCACCACTGCCAAGCATGCTCTTAAAAGCAGGGCCTGTGCCCCTTTAAGTAACTCGCGCGATACCAAAGGTCACGCAGCCAGGTCTTGTCATCCTCTCCCTGACTCTCTGCCCTCCTCCACCTCCTCCTCCAGCCCTCGGTGCCCACTTCCTGACCATCAGAGCCAATCACTTTCCACCCCTCACCGCCTCCGCCGCCAATGCCGAGCGGCAATCTGTCACCCGGGCACTAGGAGATGCCACCCTGCCGGCCGCCTTCCGTACACTGCGGTAATGGCTTCTGGCAGCCCTAGAAAGATAAGTAACAGGCAAAAAGGCAGGAGAGCGGGATGAAGAGGGAGGGAGGGCCAAGGGCCAGAGAGCAGAGGACCCTCTCTCACGTCCAAGCTGCCCCCATTTCGCCGCTGCTCGACCCTCCTCTCCCCCTTTCGCCTCACCCCGCTTTGGCCCGGTCGCTTTGCACGATACTTCAGTGAATAAATGAGTCGTTTTAATCCGACTGACAAGCTGGCATTGCCCAGCCCTGCCCTCCATCTGTACTGGCGGCCAGCGCAGCAGCAGGCCCCAGGCAGCCCGATGTGCCAATCCAACACACAGCTTATCCTGGCTGTAGCTTCAGGGACAGAAGGGTTAGAGCTCTATGCGGCAGCTACCCTCTCCACCAAAAGAGCTATTTATATAAGAAAGGGATTAGCCGGTGGAGGCTTTGATGAACTGGGGAAAAAATTATGAATTTGCTCCCATCTTGCTCTAGTGCACGTTTTGAAGTACTTGTCTTTCTAAACAAAAACTGCAGCTGATTTCCTGCTTTTCAGTGTGATCAAATAATCGCGTGTGGTTGTCGTATTTCACTTCACACCTATTGTCAAGGCACAGATTTATTTTTACGGGATAAGACTTCTCATGAGATGACGTAGTTCTTTCCACAATTGCGACGCCCCCCCCCCAGGGCGGGGGGGGGGGGGG
>JAVQJF010100229.1:0-21518 GCA_036023855.1 Gadopsis marmoratus | reverse complement strand
GAAATATGAGTGTAAGCAGCATGCTACTGTTGCAGCTGGAGATGGAGCTAGTTTGAACTACTTTATATACAGAGCTGGTTTAACCTAAGGTTCAGGCCCATCCAAAGATGATTAAATTGCTTACAAGAGCACAATCCTGTTTAAAATAGCACAAATTTGTCATAGCTCTAGCCTCTTAATCTTGCTCTTAATTTGCACCAGATTGATGCATTCAACTTTAAAATATAAAAACAATTCTTTCCGGGGAAAGATTGGCCCCCAAGAGGGTCTGAGGTCCATTAGACTTTATGCCATCCCTGTGTAAGTCAGTGCCCCAATTGGGCCACCCCGGTAAAAAATGTCTGGACACGTCACTGGTGATTGGCCCCCGGGCCAGACTTTGGACATCCCTGACCTAAATGAATCCAACCCCCCAGTCACATAGTCACTCATATTCCTCGAGGCACAGGCCGAGGAGGTGGAGTTGCAGCCATCTTTGACTCAAGCCTAAGAATAAACTCTAAACCTAAACTAAATTATAACTCAAAAGCCTTGTTCTTAGTCTTTTACACCCAAATTGGAAAACATTACGCCCAGTTCTTTTTGTTATAGTGTACCTCCTGGACTGTATTCTGAATTTTTATCTGAATTCTCAGAGTTCTTATAAGGTTTAGTCCTTCAAACAGATAAAGTAATTATTGTAGGTGATTTTAATGTTCATGTGGATGTTAATAATGACAGCCTTAGTGCTGCGTATGTCTCACTGTTGGAGTCAATTGGCTTCTGTCTGCGTGTACATAAACCCACTCACTGTTTTAACCACACCCTCGACCTTGTTCTTGTCTACGGTGTTTATATTTAACATCTAATATTGTGATTATGAGATAACTCTTGTTATGCTATAGCGCTATATAAATAAAATTGAATTATCATATATAATTACTACCTATTTGAGCAAACGTGAGAAATAAAATACTGAATTAAGACAAGAAAATGTGCGATAGATTAAGTTATGAACTTCAATGTGGAATATTATATTAGCCAAGAGAAAAATATTTGAATGTCATATGTTAAGGATTTACTAGCCACTGTGACCTTGCAGATATAAAAACCTAGCTTCCTGCTGATCACATACTATCACGGACGTGGTCTTGTTACCTGATGCGGTGGTGTCTGAAAGGGTGCCAGCATCCAGTGAAGAGGAGCTTGGGGCCTGGCCAGACAGGCCAAGGCTCTGAAGGCCAAGGGCACTGCTGCTACTGCCTAAAAATGTCAAAAATATGTATAGTACGTTAGCAGACCTCAACCAAAATATGTATCTCTTAAGTGATGCTTCACCTGATAAAGATTTGGTCAACAATTTGAGGTAAACAATAACCAAAATTGGTTGATATAAAAAAGATGAAATATTTTACTTTGGAGAGTAGAAAATTCGTTATTCGTGTTCATGACCATTCAGGTTAACTGGTGTCCAAAACCCTTTTTTTTATTCAGTTGCAGGAGCGTTTCAATAACTGCAAGTTTCACTTTTGTGACAAATGTTACAGCTTCACGAAAATAAATGTATTACTCTTGAACTTAAACGTGTTCATTGTGTTGGTGGTATTATCTCCCAGAACTGTTAAACTGCTCAGTGTCTCCGTGCTGTCCATAACTCTATTTTTTAGGTTTAAACAACTCTATTCTGAACAGTTGAAACCTGTTTTATCACAGATAGGGATTGTATCTAAATGTGGAGTGGGTTCCCCAGGCAGTCTGTAACAACATTATTGCTTTATTTTGTATTTCCTGGCTGCCTACCTTGTTGATCCTGCTGAAGGCTGAGAGCGATGGCCAGTTCTACCATAGTTTCATCATCTGCATCAGGAGGGATGTCCAGCATGGGGGGGAAACCCTCAGCTCCAGCCAGCAGAGCCTCCAGTGGGGATGGATTTCCATTGTTGACATTCTCCGCTGTCTCCAGGACCATGGATTCTGACTGAGGCAGCAAAAAAAGATTAAAGATGTTATTTATTTCTTCAACATGCATCTTGAAAACGGAAACAATTCAATCATATGAGATATATTTGACTGCTGAAAACAACCATGATGCACAGGATTTATTTGTAACACAGCCACTCAGGAGTTAATAATGGGGTTCGTACAGCTTTTTAAAGTTCAAGCACTTTCAAGATGGCAAAACCAAAAATCTAAATTATTATAAGTGCAGTTGTAGAAAAAAGATTACAGAATTATTTGGTATTTGATTCTATATTTTGATCGTGATTATTTAATGCATCCTAATTTCCAGAATTAAGGATCAACAGAGGACTTATCTAACTATGAATGAAGAGTAACACAAATTATTAAAAGCAGAATCACTCAGAAAGAGGTCTATTATTTTATACTTCAAATGATTATTTCTGTGTGACGAACGCATGGGTTTGCTCGACAGGTGCAATTTCCTCTCATAATGTTAACAATGCAGGAGCAATGTCAGATATAACCCAGACTTCATTAGCCCTCCTTGCTCACCACCATCTCAAAGTCGCCATGGTCTACTTCACTCTGCTCCTGACTCTCCCGTCTACCCTCTTCTCCTCCAGTCAGGACTGATGACTGCATTTTGTCATCTGCATCGTCGTCGTCGTCATCATCCTTGTCTCCTAATAAAGGAAATCATCCAATGTGTTTTAGAAAACTGAATCCACTTGTGGTCATAGGAGCATCAACAGAGGTTTGAATTCTTTGTTTAGACATTCAGTTTGTTTTACTACACAGAGCAGGCATGGGATGTGTATGTTGAAAACCTTTTGAAAATACAATTGTCCTAATGCCTTGAAAACCAAACCATAAGAACGGTTGGTTACCAGTTCTCTGAAAACCGAGCGAGGTAGCTCCACCACACTGCCCTGCTTGCATGGGTACGTGGAAGAAATATGCTGGAGAATGATGGTCAGGCCCAAGGGGCATTTATAAAGGGGATGGGAGAAAACATGCAACTGAAGTTGTTTGGTCTGTCTCTTGACAGATGTGGTGATATTGGAGCTTCCATGATTGGTCACGCCGCGCTTCCCATAGTGAGATACCGAGTGAGGTTAGAAAGAGAAGTCAGGATTTTTAATACCCAAACTCCACAGAATCGTCTCCTTATGGACATCCATGCATATCAAGTAACACAATATACATAGGTTGGTATAAAGGCTGTGCAAACTTACCCATAGGTGTGTTGGAGCGTGGGGGAGATGGAAGGGTCACGTGTCGGCGTTTGTTTCTTGGTCGAAGCACTCTGATCAGAGCCTGCTTACAAGCAAAGCTCACAGCTGTGTCCTGAAATTGGTCACAATAAAGAACAGTTACCGGATGACAGTCTATAATGCTTTCAACTACAGTCCATCTAACATTTCCTATACCAATTGTGACATTATAATTACGTCAAGTAATTTCCTGATTCCTCAGATCCTGATTAGAAATAGTTTTGTATAATCTTGCATAAACAAATGTATTAATAATATGGTAATTTGAATGTTATAATGCTCAACAGCAGTGATAAAATGTTTATTCCCCTGAGTTTGGCACATCCAAGGATTATTTGTCAGTGATAGTGATTTTATATGTCGTGGCTTATTCTCCTGGTTTCTTGAATGCCAACTGAATTACGATTCTAGTCATTAACAAAAGTACTATACTTACAGGGCACAGTAACATTTGCATGTAGATTTTGGATGCAACATTGATGTAATCCAGTTCACATGTGCAGTATGCATGAATGATGTCCACCAAGGCATTAACTGTTGCTTCCACATGAGTTAGGCCTTAGATGGAAGGGAAGAAAAACACAGTCACACACGGTCTGGTTTTCAATCATGTGTACAGTACCAAAATCAAATTAGTACTTCTAGACCGTATACATTATGTTATGTGTATCGTTTCTACAACACTTAAATGCGAGTTGAAAACTGATCACATTGCTTATAACTTATGTGCACAATTTTCAGACTCAAGTCAATGTACTTCCAAAACTTTGGGGTCCCACAGTGTGAACTTACCAGGCAGGCAAGCAGGCGCAAGAAAGGCGTTCTTTGGTTTTAGGGCATGGAGCTTCCAGAAGTTATTCATCAGCTGCGTGATGAAATTGCAGCTTTCACCTTCCAGATTTTTTTGCCCGTCCTCTGTCATTTCTAGGTTAAGAAGAGAATATCATTCACATTATTAAAACCGAGTAACCATATAAATCATTTACACATACATTTCTATTCCCTAGTCCTGGGCAACATTTGCCACCAACAGAATAGCCTCTTACCAGAGTCATGGTGTAATGACTTGGTTTCAGTGAAATGCACCAAGTTGTTGGGTCTCACGATTGCAATGGAGCGGGCAGTGATGACGAGCCTCTGGAAGACGTCAGGGTCGAGTTCCCTCCCCTCACGGCTGCAGCTATTCAGACACTGCACCGCATTACTTAGCAAGGACTGGTCCTGATGAGAGGGGGTAGATAGATGTTTCATTAGTTCTTCATAAGTGATATAGAGGATGAGCACAACATTTAACACCTAAAAGTACTTAAGCACACAGAATTCAGTTTCTAATCTCATTGTGCACTTCTCAGGGTGTGGTTTCTAAACAAACTGCTGTGTAATTCATACATTTAATAGATTAACTGGTAAATGATGAACAAGCAGTTAATGTTTTTATGGCGTTTTGGGGGCTAATGATGACCAAACTGTTATTGATACAGTATACAAATTATTTCACACATATTACCATGCACGTGAAAAATGTTGGACTAGTCTGACACATGGGATTTATTTTTACCTTGTGATTGTGATAGGCAGTTCGACTGGTGTGCAGGCTAGCTAGAAGTCCCTTGGTCTGCTGCTGCACCCCTGCAGGGGTCGGCATGGACAGGAGCAAAGTGGCCAACTCCAGCGCCGCAGCTTTATTCTTCTCCTACACAGAGTTAAAGACACATGGTCAAAAATGCTCCCTAAATACTAGCAAGTTTAACACAGGATTTTTCATTCAAACAAGTTGTTACTTTAAAAAGGCAAAAAAGATTAACATCTTCATCCGTTTACCTTTTCACTGGAGGAACCTACTGCAAAGCAGCTTTCCAAAGACTCCAGGGAGTTGACTACCAACCTGAAATTAAAAAAGAATATCAACACAAGATTTTGCCTTAAATCAACCAATCAAACAGAAAAAAGAGCAAATCTAAACCTGTTGCACTCTGTGCTGATCTAAATGCCAAAACAACACTGAATGCAAGAATAAATGTTATCAGCACAAGTGTGATGGTGCATGGTATGTTCACAGTCGCAGGCATGGACACACAAACTGGCACACATGCACAAAAACATACAAACAAGCAGAGAAAGGGCAGTTACTAACCGGTCCAAGGTTGATAAGGACTCAGTTTCACAACTTTTTATTGTATTTTTGGGAGCAAAAGAAAAAAGAACAAAAAAAGTGTGAGGGTCACAGAAAGAAACAAATGAAATTAAATGATTCAGTTGAACATAAGAGAACCATGCACGAAAAAGATGACATCACGATAGCCATGCACTACATACTCTTTAAAGAATTAAACCTCCATTGTTAAAATTCCAGGCTCGTCCTCAACAACTACTACACAGCTGGGCACATGAAGGGTAAATTTATGCGCTATAGGAGTGGGCGATATAGATTACATGTATCACAGCACGTATATACACATTTGTAAATCACATTTATTAATATTATGATATACCTAGTTCTCTGGAGAACGATATGAGAGACTGTTTAGAGATAAAATTACCACAGGAATCTTTTGGCTAATCCACCAAAATAAATATACTTCATCACATTTAAGCAAAAACTATATAAAAATCCAATATGATCACAAAACAGTAGTGCTCATGGCAATATCTGCCGGTAGAGATAAAAGGAAACTTAATACAAACTAGGTCATTCCAATGTCAAATAAATGGTCACACTATCTCATCAGATCATGAGTGTGGTTAACTGAACTACAGGGGATTGAGAAGTATAAATGCCAACAACTTGTATTGACCTTATGAACCCCAAAGTGGAGTGCCCATACCTCTCTAGCACACTGCCGCTAGTGGTGGTTGGGGTGACTATGTCTCCATCAGAGGTGCCATTGCCCTGGTTGAGGTTGGGACTGCAGACATTATTTACTGAGGCAGAGGAGAAGTCCTCCGGTGGATCCTCAGGCCAGCCAAACTGCTCCTTGGTTTTACCGTAGATCTTGATTGAATCAAGCATGGTGACTCCAGCTGGGTCAACAGATGCTCCAACTTTAAAAAGAACAGGAACATGAAACTGCATCAGAAGGTGGATTCTAAACAGTCTGCAGCAAATTCAATGGGATCCAAGTTAAAGGAACAGCTCAATGCAAAATATCCTTTGTTTAAATACTCACTCTCACCAACAGCTAAGCAATTAACTAGAATAAAATGCTCATCAATAGTTTACTTGTCCTGCATAGGAAGCTCAGAGACAGTCAGTTTATGCTCTTTTTGAAACAATAAATATTTCTCTGTATTTTAATGTAAATCAGAGGAGTTTCTAAAAAATGCTGAGGTATTACACAACAACAAAAGGTTTATTTTGCAGTGTAATTTTACTTTAAGAGGTTTTGTCAAACCAATTTCACTCCCGATGTTTAAGGAACTTTTTGTTGAAAGGTTGGATAGATGGTGGCTTTTAGTGCTACAAATATGACAAAATGATTTTCAAATAAAAGGTAATACACATAAATGGATATTAGAAGTGATAAAAAATATCCACTTATCAACAAATAGCAAGATATGATCATCACTGATCTTACTAAAGATGGACAGCTTCTTGTCAGCCTGCAGGGCCTCCTCTCTGGTGAATGGAAAGTCAAACCAGCGGGCTCTCGTCAGGTTTATCTGTATGGTGCGGCCAAAGACCTCCACATAGGAAGGAGCCCTCTCAATGGCCTGAGTGCCCACCTGCACCCGCATGCCCGTCATCACCATTGAACTGTTGTTGTTGACCGCTTCCACAGTGAATCCCCCAGGCTAGGAGGAGACAACCAGAATCATGACATTTGTTGTGTTTTACATAATTTGTCTAATTGGAGAACAGTACAAACATGTTTAGTATGTATGGCATCAGGCATTTGTTTTATTTTTCAAAAAAAGCTCCATTGTGAAGTGCAGGTTCACCTGTGTCCCATTGTGTATTTAGTTTGGATTTACACTAATGCTTGAGTACTCATTGTTATGTTACATTGCATGGCGGTAGACTGCAAAACAGCTGGCAGGTGAGGTGTACATATATACACATCTACAGTATAACAGTGTTTAAGTACTTCTGAACGTACAGACACACACACAATATTCAGATAAGTGAGACCATTAGAAATGTCAGTGCATAAAAAAGCTGTTAAACCAGCACAGTTGGTATAATCCTTTACCAACTGCTACTCTTCAAATTCTTTTTTTTTAGCTAGTCACTTGCTATGAAAAAAAGCATAGCAGTCTATTGCAACTTTTCTAACACAGAATCATTATGTTTAAATGTCTCTACCTTTGTGTTGGCCACATACATCCCAGTGGAATTCAGCCTGTGTTTGATCTGCTGTCCATTGTAGACCTGCAGCAAGTCGTTGCCCCCAAACTCCACCTCTGTCAGCTGCTGGTTGTGTTCAAAGAAGTCCACTGGGAATGTCACCTGACTGGAGGTCCGAGTGGCTGAAAGTAACATGATTACATTCAAATTTGAACATTTTGCCAAGCACACATCATATGCAATGCAAGTTAGCATTTTCTGGCAAACAGTTTTGAGTGAATGAGTATGTATCAATTAGTCTGTGTACACATGATACTGAGAAGGCACTAAATGTGTGAAAATTGTGAAAAAAAAGCACCTTGAGATTGATGTCGTCTTAAAACCTAGCTAAAAGAACCAAAGCCAACAGACTAAAATATTCTTGAGCTCAGGTTGTGGGTTAGGGTTACCATTCAAATATCAGTTAACCAGGCATTTTGGCAAATAACCAGCCATTGTCTGGGTATGATGATCAAACTTGTATGCTCAGAGGTGTGTGTTTATCATCTGTGTTGGGATCCATTGTGATTAATAAAGAATTGAACTTTGCATGGCTCAAACTCACTAGCAGCAGCAGCTTTGCGTTTGCGGACTGGCTTCATGATACTGATGCCACAGCTGGGCTGCAGCGAGGGCTGGAGCCAGTAGGAGGTGTTGTCCACATTGGCCATGTAGATTCGCAGGCTTCCATCCTCACAGAGAAGAATCATGGTTGTACGCTGTTGCTCATTACTTGCAGTGTGTCGGATAGCTACCATATCTTGAATCTGGGGATAAGAGACAATTCAGGAATGTTAACCTTAAGAAAAACTGCAATGAAATCAACCTTAATGAGTGAAACCTTTGATAAGGAAACATCCACATGATTCCATGAGTACTGCTGTAATTTCATGCTTAATTATCATGATTGATCAGTCTGCAAATAAAGTGCTACTAATTCTATGAAATGTTTCTTTTGGTACTGGATCTTATGTAGAATATATAAAACACCTTTATCATAAAGAGCAAAAGCTTTCTATATAGGTTTGTTGATACTTCAATACAGACACGGACGCACTTAGGGGTCTGCAAACGCGTGCTACAAGCACACTAGAAAACAAGATGGCAACCTCACAACAGCAAGAAAACGAGCTTCTTTTTTGTATTTTGCTGAACAAGAAAAGGTCAAAAGTGGAATATGATTTGTGCGACAACTTAACGAAAATAGGAACCAAGATGGAGAATACAGTACATTGGTCCAAGTGATGAAAATCAAGTACATACATGTTCTTTTTATTATTTTATTTTTAACAGGAGTCTTCCTTTTTACATTTTACACATTGCTGCTTCCGATTGCTGAAATTCTATTCACTATCTTCTAACCTGGTAATAACTGTTCCTCATCAGTACAGGAAGTGGCCGTTACCTTAGCTTTAGCTGGGAGAGTTTTAATCTCCTGGATGAGGAAGGTGTCTGGCTTGACCATGATGACCAGTGGTATGCCTGTCGTCTGCTGCACGCAGCACACCAGGCCTGGGTGGTTCATGACCTCAGACCACTGGCACAGAGCAGGTGACATCTTACTGCTGCCACCATTGGAGCTAAAAAAGGTAGGAAGGCAAGAGAGAGATGGAGACATAGTTAGCTCTTCTAATTACCCATAACGTATCCCAGATCCAGATCAGAGAGACCGTATATGGTATAGAAGGAGTGTTACCCTTTGACGTTGATTGGGAAAAGCCTCTGCACGTCGGTGGTGCTGCGGCTCACTGTGGCAGCGAAGGACTTTCCCTGGCTGTAGCTGAAGAAAAGCATCTGAAGCACATGGGAGTAATAGACAGACACACCACCGCCGGCTACCTGCCCGTTGCTATCCTGAAGTCACAAAGAAAGAACTGACCTCAATATTGCTTTCTGCAATTCAGCATATTTCAAGAAACCTCAAACACTAATTTGAAGTAGTGTGTCAAAATGAAATCAACATTTGATTCCAAAAAAATGACAGCAGGAATGCATTGCAGTGCTGGCTATAGTGCAGACCCTTTAAGCAAGCAATAACATATTTTGCATAACATTCTCTACAACATCACACAATTCTGTGGGTATAACCCCATAGTCTCGGTATACATCTCACTTACCTTTAAGTCTTCGTGGTTAATCTCCAATACATTTGTGACATAGAAAGGGCCATGTTGGGCACTGCTGGATTCGTCCATGAGCTGGGTGTACATGTAACCTGCTGAAGACATGATGGCGATAACGTTCTTCCCCTCTTCGTTAAAAAGAAAGGTAGCATCTCGTATCTTGGAACTTGGGAGCAGGAAGTAGTACATGGGACTCAGGGCATCCACTGATAAGTCATAAATCTGTTTGGCAAGGGAGACAAATAGAAAAAGACAAAAGTATTACCAAGTTTTTTTTCAACATGCAAAAAGCAGCATAGATAGTTACATGTTTAGCACCTGGGACTGCTTTCTCAATTGAATAGAAAGATTCAATCAAATCACTAATAACAGGTCAATCCTCTAACTTAAGGTACATACAAAGTTTCTAATCTCTTAATATATACCTTTACAAAGTCAGCGGTGATGATGGCAAGTTCTGTCTGCGAGCCTGGTAACCAGATAGCTTTGATGATGAAGTTGCCAGTAGCCAGTTGTGGGTGCAACACCAGATGGTCTGACACAGAGCCTGTGCTGCTGAAAGTTAGTACATGGCAGTCCTGGGGGGAAAAAAATGAATGAACAACAAAGTAAAATACCAAATTCCTATATAGCAGCCATTCATGTAGTACTTCTACTTAGCTACGGTTCCTCTGAATTCTATCATGTTTATGATCTAGAGTAACTTAGCTGTGCTGTTCTCTCAGGAGCAAAACTACATAGTTGTCTCTAGTATTTTAATAGGTTTGTTTTCACACATGGAATTAGAAAACGCACACAAAACAGAACAACCTTAAAATTTAGTGGAAGCTGGTTTTCTGACCTTGAGGCCACACACAGCCAGGTAATCTTCATTACAAGGGTTGCCTGTGAGACTGAGGACAGTGAAAGGGACTGGTGCAGAGGCCAGTCGGGTCAGCGTTAGCTTCCTCTTGCTCGAGTCGGCCTGTTTCAGGAGAGTGGACAGCTGCAGAACTGTTATCTGTCGAGCAGGAGATGGAGAGAAAATGCATTATGGGGTGTTTTGACAGAAGTCAATGCAAGGTGGTGATAACTGATTTAGGCAATTATAACAAAAGCAACAAACATAACTCAATAAAAATGCACATTATAAGGGTGTAGAAACAACATTTATATAAATGTATATACCAAATTTATATTAAAATCTATCCATTAAGTTTAATAGGTTGGCAACAACAACTTAGTTTTACTGTAGAGAATGTTATAATTAATTGGGACGATGTCTTCTTTAATTTGAAACCACAGAATTAACAAAAGTGCAGCTGTGTTTCGTAGTGGTGCTCTCCAAAACACAGGTTACTCAACTAAGGTAAACCAAAAGCCCCACAGAAATAAAGTCAATTGTGAAATTCAAATCAAGATCTATGTAAAAATATTCACTCAAGCTTTATATTATTATTATTATTATTATTATAGTATTTTTTTTTACTGGTTTGTAAAGTTTACCTTTCCCTTTTCATGGCTGACTGCAAGGTGCTGGCGGCGGCCGTGGGGTGAAGACAGGACACACATGGCAACACGGCGCAAGACATGTGCACTAATGAGCTGGCGTATAGTTTGTCCCTGGTCACCACTGTAGTTCATCCTCACATTCTCAAAAGCCCCTTCCTGAGAGCCGAGCGTGGGCACCTGAGGCAAAGCGCAGCAAATTACATTTATTACATATAATGTAGTTTCCAATTAGGTTTACATAAATCAATCTTTTCAACACCTCCAAAATGTACAGGCCTTCATACCATTAACTGGTCTGTCATCTCCACAGTTTTGTCCTGAGTATGCAGTTCATTGAGGGCTTGCTGAGCCCGGCTGCTGCTTCCCACTGCTGATGCCTGCTGGAAGTTGGTCTGGATGGCTTCCATAAGAAACATGAGCATCTCTAGTATGACTGCTGCAGTGGATGATCCCATCTGTTGTGAAGAAAGAGAGCCAAAAGCTTCAGTCACACAATGTACAATGCAGTGCATGCAAAACAAAGATCATTAATGTTAAGTCATTTGTGCAGTCAAAAATACAAGACAGAGACGTATACTTGGTGATAAATCCAGAACAGATTTAAGATATTTTCTCTCACCACTTGTGCTAGCAACTCTTCCTGGCAACCCTCAATGCTCTTGCACACACTGCTCTTCTTAGGTCTGTCTTCATCTCCGGGTTTGCCATCACAGATGGTGACCTTGCCCTTGTCGGAGGGCGAGGCATTCTGGTGGCGGATAGCACTGTCAGGCATACGGAGTTCACTCTGGAACGCAGAAGCCTCTTTTAGAGTAGAGCCCATGCCACTGCTGGGGCTGCGTTTGACCAAGGCCTGTGGATGGTGTGACACAGAGTAGTGAGAACGCTAACATAGTTGATATGTGCATGCATATATAACTGAATATGGCAGCACATCAAATCCAAGATTTTCACATAAAAACTTATTTGTTTAAAACTATACAATAGGAAAATCTGCTTTTGTTTTCACATTGCTAGCTCCTCCACATTGTGGAGTATAGAGTTAGTAAAAAGGAAAGCTAGAGATTGTATTGGATGAAGGCACAGTTTATCTAAACTACCTCCAAAGGCAAACACAAATCATGGATTGACAAGACTTTCAATATCACTAGAACAATTATTAACTATATTGATAATTCATAATAATGAATTTGCTGCATGCTAATATACTTTCAATTTGTTATTCCCTTGAACAACACTAGTATGAGCCATCGTAATCACAAAACAAAATTAAAATAAATAATGCAAAAGGCCTATTGTACTTTTATCAAACAAACTGAAGGTAAAATGTAGTTGATGGTTTGTTCATCATCACATGCACATTCAAAAATCCATCATAACATTAACTAGGAAAGCTGGCCTTTTCAGTAAGCAAAATATTGAGAACAGACATTCATAATATGATGTCTCTATTTCCTGGCCACATGTGTGGGCTAGCTATAACCCTGACCAAATGAAATGACTGGATGGAAGTCAATGGGGGAATGACTTGCAAGCCAAAGTTACCGCTGTTGTTCTCTTCCCATGATGACCTGAGGTATTCGGTCTCACCTGGCAGCTGCCATCCTCTTTGGCACCGCAGTCACAGAAGAAAGAGCCATATTTGGCATAGGAGATCTCATGGTCTTTGTGACAGACCTTGGCGCACACTGTGCACACACCTACCCCATCCACCATCTTACAGGTGTGACAGTGGTACCTACAGAATGAAAAGGACCAGGACAAGACTGTGTATAGCACATAAACAATTTAGTAATGGCATAATGTCACCTGCATGTGTTGACACAAAGGCATTTTAACACGGTAACATCTAAATCCCATTTGTGTATGTTCATGACAAACACCGTTCACACAGCAAAAACATTCATGGTGGTGCTTCCAGGTTTAGTTTTGATTCTACAAAGATAGTTTTTGCATCATCAAGGCATGTTCAGGTGTTTGGAAATCAAAACTAAACATTGAGTGAACTTCACTATTAGCAAACTAACTCAGCACACAGAATGAAAGAACACACTGCTTACAGAAAATGTCACTAACACAAAGACTAATTGTTATGTTTCCTTTCATCTATATAACACTAAACTATATTACAAATGAATAGAATTTTGTGTATTGCTTCAGCATTAAGTTATCCTGTTTCATCAACCTTTCTGACTGTAAATCTACTGTATGCAGAAACTTTATAGCCCAGGATGCTCCTCTTTATTCTAAGTTCTGAAAGGGTTCCTGTGTGACATCTATTTTCAGGGTTAACAGCCTTGTTGTTTGTACCAAAAGACCCATGACCTGCTAAAAAAACAAAACATTATCTTGATCATTATTAAAAGAAAGACAACTTCTGGTCTCATTCGAGAATAAAACCCAAATCACAGGGAACAATAAACTTTTCTTTACCAGTGCTGGTTCATGAACTCTTTCTGTGTAATGGTGAAGGTGCAGAGTTTGTTGCAAAGGGAGTCTTCATCCTGTCAAACAATGACATACATGTTAAGATGGACTGTTCATTTAGCAACCATTGGAGCAAAAACTTAGTAAAGCAAACTAACAAATGCCATTAAAAATGTTTCAGTGAAAATCAAGTAATACCGACCTTTACCATCATACTGTCAATTTCGTACACATCGCATTATGTATATGGACTCAGCTGATTGGGCCTCTAACACTTTTATTTGACACGACTATGGCTACATGAAGAAATGGGAGCACGTGCAACACATTGAATAACAAGAAGTAAGCCTTAATGTTGCTACTACAAATCGTGATTTCGTGATTTTTGCTTTACTGGACAGTGCCGTGAGCTAGACTAGGAGCCAAGACATACTATACAAGTATACTATCTCAACCAGAGGGATTTTGCTTCTAAGTCAACCTACAGCAGAAAAAGCTTTCTGGGGCAAATCATCTGCACCAGTTTTAAAGTAACATTGTTATTGTATAAAAGTGGCTTTTGTATTTAGATAAAAAAAATTATATAAAATTTCAATAAATAATGTAAGCTTGGACAACCTTGTGTAGACAATTTCACCTTAAAATTCCACCATATTTTATACTACGCATTTACAACATGATCCTATTTCAGGAGGATAGACATAAAAGAATGAGATCTCACAGAGTCCTCGGCCTGGGAATCATCCTCCTCCACTGCAAGTTCCTCCACCCAGTCAGAGTCCACTTCCATGGCCTTCTCTTCTCCCTCCATCAGCAGAGCTGAGGTTCCTTGGCCACTGCTTTGCCGCAAGGCATTCATCACATCAGCCAAATAGGAGATGATGTGGCACGAGCATTCCAGCATGCTGGCGTGCTGGTATCAAGAAACAGGTGCATATCAATTACTAGAAGGTTAACAGTTAAAAATTCTAATTACGCCCTTTTGAAATGCCAAATGGGAAACACATTAACCAGTGTTTAAAATTACACCTGGATGAAGTAAAAATAAAACACTTCTGGTGTAATATACTAACAAATAGAATAATAAAAACATACCTTTCCTTGGGATAGGTTTGAGCTTACTTTCTCCACAACATTCTTCTGTGTTAAATACTTCTTGCTGCGGAGAAAATCAGAAATTTACATTCGGAAATAGTCAAAAACTTAAGCGATTGCTGCATGATAATGGCTAAGGCCAATTAACTTTTTCAATCCATGGTAATTAATCTTCGAGTCCTTTTACGAAGCAATGTTTCTGATGGAAAATTAAATCTGATAACTGCAGATCTGTGAAACTGATTTCTTACCATCTAGTCAGCCAGTCGATAGCTGCCCTGTGCAATTGCAGGTGGCCGGCCCCCTGTCCAGCGCTGGCAAGTGTGGCCATGATGACCATGAGCTCAGGAAAGCCTGTTCCATCACCATTGGCCAGCATGTCTGTTGCCATAGGAATGAGCGTGCTGAGGAGGACTGTGCAAACTCCTTCGCCCACCTGGCTGTTGTCACGCACAATATGAGTGGTGAGCACCTGCAGAAGCTGTCGGTTTTCTTGCACTATTTCCAACTGCTCTGAGTCCTTTGGTGGGGTGGCCGTCATGCGCGTCAGCCAGGACTGCAGACGAGGGGGCTCCACACAGGCCAGCTGGGCCAGTGTGCCACACAGACACAACAGGCTGGGGTTTGGGCTCTTCTCCGCTGGGTATGACAGAATCACCATGAGATTTAGACTTATGGAAATATATGATGCATGCAAGATTTCTGATTTGATTCTTGACACTTTCAAAGTGTCAGTATGCTTCAAACAAAATGCTAGTAGATCGTGCAACACCATGCAAGCCTTTGAAGAGATACTGTCTAAAGATCGTGCAACACCATGCAAGCCTTTGAAGGGATACTGTCTAAAAGTGTGTGGCTTAATTCCCATTTGTACGATTTTCATCTCTTGTCCCTCATGTGGTCAGACAACAATTCGTATCAACCAGTCCATTTGAAGCATACCACAGCCTTTAGACAACTTTTCTTGATTGAAATGAACTCGGCCAATAGTAGACTTACTGAGCTGGAAAAGCTTGGTGAAGAATTTTAGCACCCTGTTGCAGAACTTTGCCGATAGATTTTCATTGGCCGTTGCCATCATAATCTGGACCAGCTCCCCACTGGAAAAAAGCAGAAAGTAAGTTAGGTAGCTGTATAAATGTGTAATAATGCAGCCTGTGTTGTCAGTTGTGCAGATACCTGAATGAAAAGAACTCTTCCATGGCCTTGCGGACCTGACTGCTCTCAAGCTGCTTTTCAAGGTACTGAAGGCATTCCTCAAGAACAGACTCATCCAATCCACTGAACAAATGAGAGAGAGCAGTGAGACTCAAACAAACAGTAAATCTGCTGACTATTAAACAAAAACAATAGTCTAAAACAGGATAAATGCTGCAGAGCTGCACACTGGGGTGTTATTCTCAGTGGGTCCAGCACTACAAACATCCATTTCACACTACACAACGTGTTAATGTTTATAGGAGGTTTAATGAATTATCATGTCACACATTGCATACCTGGTGGGATCTGAGTGAGTGGCAATGATGTTGTAACAGCCGGTCACCAAGCGCTCGTATATGCGAGCTAGGAAGGCGTCTGACTCCGATGGGCCGAGGATGCGCTCCAGTGAGGTGCAGCTGATCTCAGCCACACTTTCTGTACTGCTCTCTAGGAGGAGGGGCAACAAAGTGCGCACAACCTGCGAAGGATTCAGCTCCTCTGTGCTGAGGAGACAGACAGTACTATTAACTGAAGAACAGGTCTTTTTTTAAATGAATGGACTCTCTTTTATCACATACTAGTTGATATATATAAAATTATTCAAATTTTAAAATGGACTGGACAATCACTTACACAATGAGGTCACCAGTGAGGCGAACCAAAGAGAGTAGGATGTGTTTAAGAGAAGAGGCCAGAGGCAAGGACTGACAACTCAATGTGCCCAGGTGAGCTGCTTGGATGGCACTGATGTAGCTCTCTGAAGGGATGGTATCATTGGCAAACGCATTTCGCTGAGAAAGAATAAACACCAGACTATTAGTCTCCATTTGCTCGTACAATTACTTTTTAAATAAGCAATATGGGTAAAAACTGTAACTTCATATTTTATTACTTTTTATAATTTTACTATATATCTCTATTTATATAATGCGTATGGTAGATTTTTTTATATGATTTATAATATTACATGAACAGCCTATAACAACAACAAATGGTTAAAAAAACTAAATAATTACATTAATATAAATAAATAAAAATACATTAAGACACTGACAATCTTAAGCTTGTGTATGGACCGACAAAACCACAGCAACAAAAAAATGCAGCTACTCTTAACATAGCTTAGCTAGAGTCAACAGCAGAGTGAGGATGGTGGGTGGTAATAATAATAATAATAATAATAATAATAAAAAACTTTATTTATATAGCACCATTCATAAAGGAAATGCAGTTCAAAATGCTTTACAATAAAGAAATTAAATGCACCAAGTGCTTTACAGAAGAGAATGCCATGAAATAAAGTGCAGTTAAGAGAAATATAACTTGAACAGAATGTAAGAAATGGTAAGCATAAGATTAGCATATTTAAAAGTGCAGCAGTGCATGAAATAATTGAAACATTTTAAATAATAATCATATAATAATTTAAATAAATAATAATCATTTGGTTCAGCCGAGATGTACAGTTGCATGTCATCCACGTAACTATGGAAATATACATTGTGCTCCCTGATGATGTCACCAAGTGGCAGCATGTATCGAGAGAATAATAATGGTCCAAGGCTCCCTTGTGCAACCCCAAAAATGGTACAAAACATTTTAAATGCACACTCATAGTCAATGGCTTAATACCAGCCTGCTGTTAAAATAAAAAACCAAAAACCTATATGGTGAGGAGATTGCCTGCTCTCCTTTGTGTTTACAAAGAGGGACTGAACCATAAGCAACAACCTTTCTCACGTACCCATGAGCCAATGTTGGGGAATTCATTGGTGTGGACGCTGTTCCAAGTCTCGCATATTGTCTGTACAGCTGATGGTAAGTTCTGCATAATGCTTTGACCTATGAAGTTTCATTTAAAAAAGTTCAGGTTAAAACAGTGAATTTATAGAAAAGCTGCAACAGTGAATGTGCTGTTTAACAGTTTGGTTCGCAAGTAATGCTTTCACATACCCAGCGTGTTGGCCTTGCAGCGGGTGGAGCCAATGGACAGAACTGCAGCATAACCTTGGAGCTTGGCATCTGTGAGCTTGTTCTCCCCTTCTTCTGGGATGTTCATTAGCAAGTAAGACCTGGTCACAACAAGTTTGGTTTAAGAATTTGATTAGTAAAAACACATGAATGATTAAAAACCTGAGCCTTTTTTGAAGACAGGTTTTATGTTTGAAGCAGGTTTAAAGGTAAACACTAACAGGTAGAAAACAAACTCCAATTCACTTACTGGATTTAACAATTGAAAAACAGTTTGGTCTCTTGCACGTATTAGACAGCAGCACTCTTTGCAAAACGGCAGCAAGAAAGCTCTACAGAAATCCTGTCCACTGGAGTTTGTTAATAATGCTTTTAGTGATTGATTCTGCTTTAAGACTTTAATTCAGAATTGAGATTAGAGAAATTAAAAAAAAAACAGGAAACATGACCATGTATTTATCTGCTTTACCCAGAAGATAAAGCAATAAATTAAAAAAACCTTGCAGCTATTTCAGACGCATATATTCTAGCTTGCTAGCCATACTGCATGACGTAGACAACCTTGTCTGATGTTCAGTGTTGAGCAAAGTGCAGAAGTTAGAGTGATTCCTTTCTCACCTTGTAAAGGCTGTGTAAACATCAGTGAGCTGTAATGTGGCAGGCAGCAGGTTCTTTGTGATCTCAGCTGACTTGTGGGTGTCTGCCTCAATGGCAACCTTGGACATATGCTCATCTAGGGAAACCTGCACTTTAGAGATGACTGCATCCAGAGTATAGATGGCTTGTAAAGAGGGCAACTGATGAAGTGGAAGGATGACATTCGGGTCTACACTGGAGAAGGTGGAAATCTGCAACAGAATCAAATCCCCAAAGAGTGACATTTGTGTTCAAATCTTAGTTTGGACAACAACTGATACACAGGGTCAACAATGACTGTGTTGTAATCATTACCTGTCTTGCAATGTATTCCTCTGCTAGTTCCACATCGTACTTAACGGTGCTGCACTTAGCAGCTGTCATCTCAACCAGAGAGGCTGCTTGGTCTGCTTTCATTCCCTGCTTCACCAAGTGTTCCTGTAAGTGATTACATGGGAATATTGTCAAACACTGAAATAAACCAAATGAAAAAGGATTTAAAGAAATTACATTACAGGATTAAAGACACAGTACAGTATATTGTAAATCAAAAATTAAATCATTTCAGAAATGCATATCTGCAGCATCCTGTTTCAACTGATTTGCTTGAAAATGTAAAATATTGTGATAATGAGTAGCACTTGTGATTATGAGTGGTGAATAATCAGAAAAATAATCCATTACATTTACATATTTTTAAGTCATTTATTTGTTTTGACATACATCATGATTATTAGCATTCTCTAAGACTTTCGGGTGTCAACAGACCTTGATCCAATTCACGTATGTAGACACCCGGAGACGTGAGGACCATCGCAATGTGTGCAGGATGTCGCTCTCACTGGGATCACTGCAGCCAGTCTTTAGCTGCTCAATGTAGGCCTTCGAAGGTGGTAAAACACCCAGGATCCTCCACAGCACCAGGAAGTAATACTGAAGGGAGCATGCCTCCTGTGCAGGGTGATAAACAAACAAGCACCGTTTATCATTCTGGACTGCGTTAATGTCAGGCCTGCAGTCTGTTGCTGTTAAGTTACACATTAAAGTCACAGTAAAAGGCTTTTATTTGAAATGCATTCAAAAAGTGCAGCGGCAATTTTAAATATTTTAAGTGAGTGATGACTAAAGGTGGAGCCACAATGAGCTGGTAACTTGAAATGCTGCAGACAACAAGTGCTTACTACGGTCTGTGATGCCACCTGCGTCGTGGGCTTCTTTACACTGTTTACATAGTTCACGGTTTGTCCCTGAGGTGTGTTCTCACCATAGGAGTGATGGGCTTGTTCTCCTGTCTTCTTGCTGTGTCAAACTGAGAGCCTGCGACCAGGAGTGAGATGAGCCACCCATACAGTTCGTCATATTTAACTGCTCCATTGAACAGCTTAGGAAAGACCTACCAGGAAAGAAAATATGCAAGTAGGTTTAAATACAGTGAGGGACTGTGTGTGTGTGTGTGTGTGTGTGTGTGTGTGTGTGTGTGGTGTGGTGTGTGGTGTGTGGTGTGGTGTGTGGTGTGTGGTGTGTGTGTGTGTGTGTGTCAAAGTTTCACCTTGCTGTCCAGCCTGCTGATATCATCTTCAGACGCCTCAGGGGACAGAACGCAGTAGAATTTGGGCTGCACATTTGAATCTAAGCAAGGTTGAAATGCACGTTAAAACAAAATTATTTTCTCATCTGGTACCACCATAGCCACATTGTATTCACAGATAATAAGATCACAGACAATATGAAACACGTGTCAAAGTTGCTGAGCTTCTAGCATTTATATATTTTTATTTTTAATCTCCTGTTTGAACTTCCACATTATTGCTCTATTTCTAGCTGATACCTTGCACGTATAGCAGTGTTTAAACAATGATGGCAGAGGCAGGAACAGTTAGTTACTCGGTTAGCTCAACACAATGACACAGGAACCAGTAAATACAATATGCAATGCTGTTTCTTAGGTTTTATAGGAATCAACTACACTCAACAATATAAGCACTGGGATTAAGATGCAAGTTGGGAGAACCTGTTAATAGTAAAAATAATCTTTGTTTATGCTAAAAAAATTAATAAATATGTGGTTAACAAAAACAAATCCCAGTGACAGGTTTATTTTTGCACCTACCACCATGCTCAGGCCAGTCATTAAAAAAAAGTACATTTCCTTTATTGATTTTACCTGCTGAACAGTGTTTAGCCCAGTTCTCCTCCACCTCTTTGAATCCATAGTAAAGTGGGAGACTGCTGCGTTTGCCACCGTCCTGAACAGAACATGGCCCAGTGGATGGTGGCGTGAGGAGGTTATACTGCACCTATAAATAATATTCATAGAGAGAAGTTAAATTTCCTGTCATGACAGTGCCACAAACAGTCACATTTATTCAAAGATTCAGCATTAGAATTATGATTTGTACTACAATACCAATTTACCAAATGTGGAAACCATATATGTTCAGTCTGGAAGGACAGTCTTAAAATGTACAGAAAGGCCCTCCATAATGCCAGAGCAGCCTACTACTCATCATTAATAGAGGAAAATAAGAACAACCCCAGGTTTCTGTTCAGCACTGTAGCCAGGCTGACAGAGTCATAATTCTATTGAGCCATGTATTCCCTTGGAGCTCAGCTGTAATGACTTCATGAGCTTCTTTAATGATAAAATTGTAATACAGACAAAATTCAGCACCTCCTGCCCTCAGATGTTGCCTATCTGTCTTCAAGCACAGAAATCTTGGAGGCAGCTGTGAAACCTGATGTATATTTGACCAGTTTTTCTCTCATCAACCTTCATCAACTGACTTTGATTATTTCTTCATCTAAACCTTCAACATATCACTTAGATCCTGTCCCAACTAAGCTGCAAAGGAAGTTCTACCATTAGTTGGCACATCCTTAATAAATACGATCAATCTGTCCTTATTAAAAGGTTATCTACCACAGTCCTTTAAAGTAGCTGTAATTAAACCTCTTCTTAAAAAGCCCACTCTTGATCCAGGGGTTTTATCAAACTATAGACTAATATCTAACCCTCCCTTTCTCTCTAAGATCCTT
>JAVQJF010100223.1:0-18373 GCA_036023855.1 Gadopsis marmoratus | reverse complement strand
TAAAAATTTGGGTTTAAGTAACCCCCCCCCCCCCCCCCCCCCCTTACATCTTGGAAAAATACAACTGGCTTGCACATGGTTCACATTCCACATGAGAACATTTAGAAGCAGTCAAACAGTGACTGGGTGAAAGTTTGTTGAAGACAGCAGGACATTCAGTTAATTTATTTGCTTTCCGTCTTGATGTCAACAGTTGGCAACTGAACCAAGGTTTTGCACAGTCGAGACGCAGAAAAGACTGTAAGCACTTATGTGACTGGCGATAAAGGGTATTTAGAGCCCTTCGAGGCAAATCTGTTTATTTCTAAATAAAATTACGTATCGCACAAGTATACGGACACCCGGACATTAGTTTCAATGCTGTGGGTATTAATCTACTGCTATGACATCTTCCACTTTTGTGGAATTGGATTTGCTCCCATTCAGCCACAAAACAACCCTACCCCAGACATAATGTTGATATTGGATAATTCTGCAAAAATCCCAAATTTCGTTTAATGCCAATGCGTTTTATTGCCCAATATGAACGTTATCCCCGAGATACTGGGTTGCACAAGAGAATTATTGAGGTCTGACAGTGATGATGGCTGATGAGGCCTGGCTCACGGTCAGTGTTTGATTTCATACCAAAGGTGTTGGAAGGGGTTGTGGTCAGGACTCGCCAGTGAAATTCTTCCACACAAACCTGGAAAGGACATTTCTCAATGGACCTGACTTTGTGCACGTAGGCTTTGTAATGTTGAAATAGAAAGGGGCCCCACCCAAGCTGTTGCCACAATTTTGGAACATTAGTGTATAAAATATTATTTATATGCTGTAGCATTAAGATTTAAAGAGGCCTAACCCAAACCATGAAAAACAAGGCACTGTGACATTTTGGGCCTCCTATTGTAGCTTTACTCTGGGGAGAAGCACAGTAAAGAATAAATAAATAACAGTGATTTGGGAAAAAAAGTAAAGTAGCCAGCTGAAGCTTCTGAGAATAATGATGGAAAAGAGTTTAAAGAACCTTATCCTCTGGTTCATTTTGGGCTCTTGTGATTCCGAATTAATTTTAGTTTACGTAGTTATTTGTTATCTGCCTTTACTTTTAGATTTTTCTTCTTTATCATCAAAAACACAAGCCTCTTGCCCAATATACAGTTTATACAGGCTCATCTTAGCTACAGCACACATCATACGTGTGACTATGCACACGGTATAAAAGGGAATGTGCACAGTTTAACCGGTATGGCACCGGAACAAACATTTTGCAAACTGAAATCAACAACAACAATAACAATGTAAGATGAGATTCCTTCCCCAGTTGTCCGTGTTTCTGTGGAAATCTTCCTTCTCAAGAAGAGTTGGTGGAGGGATGGGGTGGGTGTGTGTACGTGTGTGTGGGTGTGTGTGTGTGCGTGTGTGTGTGGGTGTGTGCGCACACACACAATAATAATATAGCACCAAGAAACAAGCATGAGGGGATGATGGTGGCGCTGTTTTAGGGTTGTGGGCCAACGAGGGAGGCACAAAGGTGTGCATTGTAGAAGTGTTTGTGAGATTGGGTCTCAGCCAAAAGGTGTCATATTTGAAAGGAGTTCATCTCTGCACTGTTCTAACCTGCTGAAGGTGTATTATGTAACCAGGCCTACACACACACACACACACACCTGACACACATCACCCTGCTCTCTGAAAGAAAATTTCCACTCAATTTATGCCTCGGGTCTTTGGGGAAGGAGCTTAGAGAGGAGGGCAATCTGCCTGTGCAATTGGGCAGACGAACAGCTGAGAGGAAACAGAGAGGGAGAAGCCTCTGGGAGGGGAAAATGGACAACATGCTTCTTTAATTGTCTGGTTGTGGCCTCTCGGAGCAGATCAGATTATGTTATCTGTTGTTGTGTTGAAATAACCTGTCTGGTGAACAATGCATGGCAAAGAGCCACACTACGTCCTGATGCAATGTTTAACACTATGTGAATCACACTTAAGACTCTTAAAATCTTGTGTTAATACATGTCTGGACACTATAGATCTGTTTAATATCAAAGGATGTGTCCACAATGGTTGGAGTTCCAAATCTGAATGCAGTATCAGGTTTGCTTACTGAATTTTAATCCTTTTTTAATCCCTCATAAAGTCTCCTGTAGTTAGGTTAGGACTTGTGAGAAATAACCTCACAATGTAAGAACTGAAACTCAGAAGGCTGAGATTATTAATCTAAACCTCAGCTTTTACCAAATAGGTAATGTATTTGCTTTCTGGATGTTTTAATATGTTATTTTATAACAAACCTAAGCATCTACTGCCACGCCAGCAGCTCTATGAGGCTGTGATTCTCATTATAAAGAGACCCAAGTTGTAAGACAAGTCAAGGACTGTTTTAGACGGCAATTACAATGTTAAACTGTTAAATAAATTATCTTCCACATCCACTATCTTAATTTAGCATGCTAACATTTGCTAATTATATAATAAGCCAATCTTGTCCTGATGACGGTGTTGGAATAAATAAAATAAAAAAGTCAAGGGATCACCAAAATAATTACAACCCATCCAACTGTGGCCAAACAAGTCCACATGTTGGCAGCTGCTAGAGGGACCATGAAGGTCTGCATACATTTTTCTGCCAGTCCACCAGGTAGATGTTGATTTATTTCAAGTGAAAACTTTGACCTGTTGGTGGCGCTACATGAAAAGTTAAGAGAGCGCTGTGATTCATCCCCTGGGGACCTTGAATATCTGTCCCAGATGAATTCGTTCAAAGACCACCAGCATTGTTTACAAAGACAGGAGAGGACAGCTTGTACAGATGAGTTGGTTTTGGAGCTCAACAAATCTATTATTTTTTTAACTTTGAGCCAAATACAAAACGGAATATGGGAAAAACTGCTCTGCCAACAGGAGGGGATGTATTTTCTTCACGGTGTGTTTGGTATGAGTGAAGAAGAACGGCATGGCTAGCCGTCAATGCAACTTTACGCCTCAGTTGGTGATGTCACTACAGATGTTTTGCTTTGACAGCTAATGGAAAACACCTGTTGTAACATCACTGACTGGTTTGTGAGGATGGACGTAAACCAAAAAGAAGACCAAGCACTCTTCAAGATAACTTCTTACCGACCTCCACTGATGACTGTAGGGTTTCTGAGTGTTATTTAGAGGTGTATGGGATGTTAGAGGTAATGACCTGAAACATGCACAATGAGTATTGAATAAACCAACAGAGGAGGAGAAGAAAGGCCTGTTTTGCCAAACGTTACACAACATTTGGAGGCTCGCAGCAGCCCCGGTAATAAACGTGCTCCACATCCATCACATATAGTCAAATTACAGGACTGATAACCCAGACCCACGCAGTAATAATCCTTCATGCTTTGCTCCTGGATATTCCTTTTGAAGATCAGTTTCCAGTCAGCGTCAGGTCGGTACAGATCTGTAGTATCGTTTGCGTCTTTGACTTTCATCAGAACTGACCTGCTGTTACAGTTAACCTCATTGCCTTGTGTACCCGTGAACTCTCTCCTGCCGACCTTTACGTTCTGCTTTGTGCAACTAAGAGTGAGGCTAATTTAAAGTGGTATACTGCACTATCCTCATTTCTTATGTGCAATCTTTGGTCACATATTCCAGGGTTCTGTTCAAACATCCAGAATTTGGAAATGACAACTGGATATACTGAGGAGAGTTAAGCTGTTACTGCAGAGCAACATGGAGACTGTGCAAACAAGTAAACCGTGCATTTTCCACTAATAACCTCTGCAAAGATTAGGTACCTGTAACCATGGTAACTGTACATAAAAAAAATGTTGACAGCTGTATCCTCATAAATTAAAAATACATGACAAAAATTCGACTAAAATTTCACTGAGGAAAACTAGACTTAATTGTCCACATTTAAATGACGAAAAGCAATATACATTTTTGTCAAGACACTAAAGCAAAATCAAAATCCGGTGCCGAAATTAACACTCATAAGTGAGTAAGGGTGTAACGACACAATGTTAAGCACAAGGTTTGCTATGTCATTTACCTAGATTTTACATTTGGACACACGCATGTTCATTTAAAATTTTGCAATACTTAAACACAATCTAAGGGTATTATATTAAGTACCAAAGCAATTAGCTGATGAATCAATGAGTCGATTTACAGAATATTTATTAATCAAACAGAAATGGCACACATTTGCTGGTTCCAACTCTGTTTCCAACTCTGTTTCACATTTGCTGGTTCCAACTCTGTTTCATATCGTTGTAAAAACATCATCTTGGGTTCTGGGAAACTGTTTCACTATTTTCTGACATTTTATAGACTAAATGACTAATTCCAAAAACTACACACACGTACACATTAATGTGCCCAAAGTGTTGTACATGACTTCGCATTTATGCATGCACATCGGGAGCAATTTGGAGTCGGGCGTGTTGCTCGAGAACAGTTGAACAGGTGGACAGGATGAGCCAGGATTCGGACCGACACCACTACGATCTGAGCTGCCTTGTTACTCACAGCTCCAATTCAATACTTCAACACTGCCATAGGCTAGAACACAGATTAATACAGTGTAATAAGGTCAGTTCAATGGTTCAGGTTCTGTCTGAGTTGATTTTCCTTGTCATCTCCACAGAATAACTTGCAGTAACCACAGTTGTGTTCTGTTCCAGTTCAACTGGACAAAATGCATTATGTCCTATGCCCAAGGGGTTTTCATGAAGATGATACAATGTTAAATGCTGAGTCACGTCATTACTGAACATACCGTCGTTGGGGAAACAGATATTTTGCAATTTGAAAATATTACATGTCCTTCGTTAATCATTGTCTTTGTGAAGTCAGAGGTGCAGGAAGTCGTCTTGTGGCCGACTGACAGAAGGATGGAACTGAGCGAACACTTGGCTGTGAGAGTCAGTCAGACGGGGGAAATGGATCACAAAGTGAGTGACACCTGAGCCGGTGCGCATCTGCTTTTAGGAGTGAACCTTCTCCCCGGGCCACATGTGGTTTTCATTGGGGCTACATGCTGCAGGGTCGACCCTTTGCCTGTAAGGAGAAAGCCCGAGGCAGCCCCCCTTGCACCTGGAGTCCTGCTGGACGCCTCCACGGCAGACCCACATTCAGCCCTGATAGTTGTTTTCGGTTCAGTGGGCTGACTTGGTTCGCTCCAGGCTGACGTTATGTCAAGCACGAGCAACGTGCTGTAATATCGTCGATTAGATTCTGAGCTAATTATGCAGCGCTAACTGCAGAGCTACATGAGGAGCCATGTGTTTTTCAGCTAAAATGTTCCATACTCTGTACCTTCGGTTCTACTCATGTCTCCTCCAGCTAAACACTTGATGTTCTATTCAATTTAAAGACGGTACACTCGTTCTGTACAGTTCTGTAACCCATCTGGGGTTTCAGGAGGTGCCAAGAAGCCAAATGGCGTTAAAGACACTCGACAGATATTGAATCAAGATGTGACATTCTGCAACAATGTGTTGTTGATGTACTGAAATTTAAGTCTTCTTCCGGCTTAATTTCACGATCATATAGCATTTATTTCAGTCGGTCCCTGCTGAAAACATGCCATACATGAAAATATTTTAAAGAACATTTCATTTTGGGAAATGCTAAATTAAATTAGCTGTCTTTCAAAGAGAAAAGCAACATCAATTTCAGCTGGCTGGCTTTGGCCATAGCAAAACCTCTAAAGTCGACAAATTTGGTACCATCATGCCTGTACAGAGACAAAAACCTACGCTTCTGTTTTCATGACAATGTACAGATTAAACTGGTGAGACACGCTGCCAGGTTTTATGCTAAGTTGGGCTAACAGCTCACTGAAAGAAAGCCGAGGTACGAGATGCATACATGGAAAGAGAAGAAACACCAAAAACTTTGCTGGAGCCACAAGAACATCACCCTCTCCCTTTAACAGCCCCGAAGATCTATGAGTAATTTGTTCCACCTGCCGAGCTCCTAAAACTTGGCACTGCATAAAATTAACGTCCTATTTGTCACGAGTGGAGTTTGTGTGGTCCTTCCGCCAAATGCAGGTGACAATGATTAATCCACTTACTGTTTTCCTTTTGACCTCAATAACACACACACTTTTCCCAGCTTGACTGTTCAGTCTCATTAATAAGTCGGCTGTCATTTTTCAGCCTTTTTATAATGCTGGGGAGTCGTGGCATTAGGCGGCGAGATATTTTATCGAATGAACAGTTTCTTATCGCCATTGCAATTGCTGCTTGCAGGGTTTTTAACCATTTCCGCAGCATCACATTAGTTCTTGGACACATTGGAGCTTTTGTGGCAGTGTAGATATTCCCCGCAAGAATAAAGGATACAATGGCTGGTTTATTACAGCATGTTTACTGAATTCCCAAGGCAGTTGTATCTTGTTTCATGGGGTTCATTTCGGCTGCATGCCTTAAGGAATGAGACCATTCAAAACAACAAAATGTTCTGAATTTAATTACATTCACCGAAATATGAGACCAAAGCAGAACCAAACTCGTGCATGAGTTTGTTCAAGTCCTAAACCCACCATTGTGTTTACACTCTAAGGGGTTTTAAGAGGTTTGAATGAAGTTTTAGAAAGCTTTTGGTTGAGTCTGCCATTCAGACATTTTTATATTATTTGAAATAATAAGGTCCGTGTGTATTCACGTTGCTTCAGATCTTCTTTTTTTTAGATCAGTTTAATGAAATTCAACTCAACCTGATGACTAAGACCCGAGAAAACATATTGAAACCGATAGATGGATAGAGGTACTTGCAAGAAGCCCGTAGCTGCTACACACATCTTTTTATGAAAGTGTAATCTAGATATATTGTTCCAATATAAGAGGTGGGACCAAGTCATTGTTTTCAAGTCCTAAACTTTAAGTTACATGTAATGCCATCTTAACAGAGAAATAATATGCTTTTTAAAATTTGTCCAACTGAACTTTAAAAATGAAAAAAGTAGCCATTTCACTTACTTAGCATATAGCACTATTAACCAGCACCACAGCAGAATGAATTTGATACGTTTCATTCCTGTCTGCTTGTATAACAGACTTTTCTATCCTCGGACTATGGAAAGGGATCAAGTGTTAAAGTCCAAGTCGAGTCTAAAGTCTTCTTTGATTTTGTCAAGTCGAGTCTAAAGTCATTAATTTGTGACTCGAATCTGACTCAAATCCAATGATGTAAAAATAGACAAATTTAACAAGCTGAAGCCAAAAAAGATTTTTGGGTTTTTAATTCACTTAAATGATTAATACATTTTTAAAAAGATCTTATGCAAATCAAGAGATCAGTCAATCATTTGAGCAATAAGGTTTTAGGTTCCACTTCATGCAATCCTGTTACCTTACCTACCTGGTGAAATCAATCCTTCTGCCTGTGGCCAGTTAACGGTCTGTAAAATCACTGCAAGCTGCTCTTATATTCATACGCTGACAGCTCCAGCTGCCAGACAGAGAGGTCACTGAAATCCTGTTGCATTACATCAGTAAAAACAGCACGCTCATGTGTACCAGCCCTGCTGCTCTGCGGTGCTTTAAACCAGAGGAAACCAAACACAGCAAACGGGGAGAAGATCTGATGTCTGTGAGTCCAGCCTTGTCTGGGCAGAGAGGTCGCTCGCTGCTGTTTAGGAGGCAAATTGGATTTGGATTTTAAGTTGTGTTACTCAGCAGACTGGTGCCAATAACATACTCTTGCACTGCATTCCAACAGTTATCTAACAGAGCCTCGTGTGCCTCCTCGAGGGATTCCCTCCAGCTATTGTAAGTGTTGTTCTGCTACTCAGAAAACTTTGCTGAACTGTTGTGAGATAAAGCCTTCAGGGGTCGATGGAGTCCAACAAAGATGTAGACATACCTTGAATGCAAAGCAGTTGTTTACTATTTCTTCTGCACAATGCACTGTGGCAGCCTGGTGTTATAAATTTAAGGCCAGTAAATTATGTTTGGTTGGAATACAACTCACATTTTCTGGCTCTGCTCTTGTGCTGAGTCTAGCACACTATAAGACCAACAATGAAAATATCCAACATTATTTGAAAATGATGTGGATTTTCCAGGCACGGTGGAAAGTAAACTGGCCATGCATGAGGTTCATCTTCGTCTTCTTCTAGTTTTATGGTGGTTGGCATCCAGATGCATTACCGCCACCTTCCGCTCCGGAGAGCGGAACAGACAATAGACGTAATATCTACATCCCTGCAACCTGCATTCAGGCCGTCAGCAGCATGGAAAGCTTTCACATTTTAGTTGATGTTAGAGGTAACAGACGGTTACCCCCATTGTTGGCACTGTACTCACACAAGATACGTTGAAATTAACCTTAAATCGTTTCCCTATTTGTAGAACTTTGATAACATGTAAAGCCTGTAGGAACATACATTTTTAATTAGCTGAGTCAATCGAATTATTGTGAAGTTCAGATTGTATTTATATCAAACTCCAGCAATGTTGGTGTTGCAGCCATTTTGCAATTGGCTTGTTGACACTTCGGTCACGGGAGATATTGTGGATGTAGTTTACAACTGGGAGGCCACAAAACCAATTACTAAATTATTACGAATCGGCGGCCCATAATAACAATCTGTACAATACGACCTGAACATGGCATTACACCAAATCTACACCTGACATGTCTCGGCCTGTTCTGCAGTCGTCAGCATCCAATGCCAACATTTTCTAAGTTCTCACGTTCTACAATATCTGCGGATGGCAAATCATCTCTGGTTAAGGCATGATGAGTGTAAGGTAACACTTATGGTTAGAAAAAGATGAGGGTTTCCTGTATGACTGTTGGAATTGCTGCCTTTACATCAACGGCCTTGGTACATATTGGGCACATTGCTTCCTGCAATGGCATAAACGTAAAACAGGTACATTGGAATTCTTGTGCGTGTCTCTCTGAGTGAGCATGCTATAAGTCATTGTAAAGCAAAGTTTTTTCCACACTTATGCATAAAGGTATAGGATTTCATATTGGGCTGTTAGCTCTGTCAGACACTGAGTGCACAGCAGCACTGGGGCTAATGGATTCAACAGATCTGATGTAGGACTACAGCTGCTGTTGGATTTATTCATGAAATTCACTCATCTGCAATATTTTATTCTTCTTCCCAAGTCTTAACGGCAGGTGGGGGCCATTTTATATCCTCACTTCTCCTTTGGATCCAGTTGTCTAGCCCTGCAAGTGGCCAGTCATATAACGTGTGAAGCCACGTGCTGCATGACCCACGTTCCAAGGGTAAGTGAAGGAGGGAGGAGGGTGTGTTTCAGGCTGAAACGGCAGGACTCCAGATGAGTAGAATGAAAAGTCTTCTTTAATAAATGCTGATGTGAGGAGTGCATTTTAACATGGAAGACTGTCAACTCTCCATGCCGTCCTCCTCACTATCTCCTTCCTTCCTTCCTTCTCTGCTCTCCGTGGGAGCGAGCCCCTCTTTAGACCTCCTCCCCGGCTCTGTGCCAACTGCTATTTGGCTGTGGAACATTATTTGGAATTCACACGCATCTGAAGGGGACACGGCAGGGGCAATTTCTCAGCACTCCGGGGGTGTTCTCAGTGCTTGGGGAGGAGGTGGCAGGGGTGTGGGCGGGGGGGATTTTTGGCTCGGCTACCAGTAACTCTCAGAGGGAGCACTTGGCAAATCATAGATCTTAGTGGAAAGAAATGGCAGCACAGCAACGTTTGTGAATGTTCTGATTGTTACTGACTCACAACGTGGCTTGGAGATCTTTAAGGGGGGGGGGTCTTTGGCAGTCTGAGGAGGGGTGAAGGGTATCTCAGGCTTTTATTCCTCTTTCTCTTCCTGTCTGTTCCTGGCAGAGCTGAGTTGTTAGCTGGATCACAGACTGACAGAGAAAGAATGATTTCATTTAGGATGGTGGGGGCATCTGCAAGCACTGCCTGAAACTGTACAGGCCCTTGTAGGGGGGGGCTACAATAGCTGCACAGTCTGAGTCCTTCTATGACAAAGGGATGTAATGTGGATGGGGGCTTTGAGGCGTGAATGAAGTGCTTGTGTCTTGTGTCAGATATGTTCCAAGATAGAAAATGGAAGTAATTTAGATTTCTGTGCTGGTTTATTTCAGAGTACAACAGGCTGCGTGGCTAAATTAGATATAAAAATCATCACTTGTAGCATCCTGCAAATAAACCTCAGACTGCTGTTACTGACGCCGTAATTGCAATTGCTTTGCAATGCATGACATGTTTGTACACGCTTTTATGTGTCATGTTTCCATTAAAATGCAGTTTTAGGCACATTTTCTGTACGCCGATATTTGGTCCGTTTTGCACATTTCTTCACGGGGTTTCCACTCGTATATTTGCAAATAAAAAATGTGGATGGACTGTTGGATAGAGTGTGATGACTACTATAATACACTTTCCTCTGAAATGAATCAGCGTTACCGCTACTGGCTCCAGAGCACTGCTGCACGAATTATTACCGAGATCAAGGGACATACATGAACATAACCCCCCCCGCTATAACCAGCTTGCCCTGGCTCCCTGTTTTTGTATTGATTTAAAAATTTTACTACTGACTTTTAAAGCTTTAAATAGCCTTGTGCCAACAATCATTACTGACTTCTTAACCCCTTGTGTGCCTGCACAGCCAGAGGCAGAATTTAACTAAATGACGCCAAACAAAACGAAAATGTTAAAATGTCTCACGTTATAGGTTTCCTTTTGGTAGGGAGGAATTCATTTATTGACAATTGATGTGGTGGCATTGTAAAGAAAATTATATGAAACAGTTGCTAAGTGTAAATGAAGCTGTCTCGCTGCAGAGGTGAGGATGATGAACAGAAGCGAGAAAGAGAAGGAGGACGGACGAAGACAGGAGGACTGGGGAGAAGGAAGAGGAGTAAAGGGGATATGTGAAGGGAAAAGGAGGAGGAGGAGGAGGAGGAGGAAGCACAGGGCGACTGTGTGAAGTCTCGCTGTGTCTTCCTGTAAGAATGCACCCTCTGAACTGGATGACACGTACAGACAAAACAATCTGTGTGTGAGACAAAAGACAGTTAAATGGATTATTTCGCCTGTGTTCGTGTGTGTGTGTGTGTGTGTGTGTGTGTGTGTGTGTGTGTGTGTGTGCGTGTGTGCGTGTGTGAGAGAGAGAGAGAAAGAGGGACGGAAAGAGAAAGACGTAGCTTAATGGTGTTAAAGGATGCTTTCATATCTACCGTGTTTGACGTTCAAATGAAGTCATTTCATTTCATTTAGGCTGGTGTGAACACCGTCATTCCCAAACACTGGACTGTGCGATCAATTCAATCCATGAAAACTGTCAAGTAACAGGTATCTTATACAGTTTTGCTAAATAATTTGGTAACCATGGTAACATGCGTCTATCAGCATGTGAGCGCAGGGATTTTCCCTGATAGGCCAGCAAGTCCAACAGTCTTCAGCCATGCCAGTGGCTCTGTGAGGCTTGTGTGCTTTGGAATGGTGGTGCCTTGAGTTAACACATCTTAGTTTAGTGTGTTAGCATGCAACCGTTTGCTAATAAGCCTTTAGCATAAAGTACAGCTGAGGATGATGGGAATGTCAATAGTTTTGCAGGTCTTTGGTCATAAGCCAAAGTCCTGGAAACTGGTTTCCAATATCTACCTGATGATGCATAAAAATACAGCAAGTTTTGTGTCTAGATTGTGTTTCATATTCGATCTGGCAATGTGAGTGATGTCAGACAAACACACAAAACGAGGGTATGACGGCTATTCTTAATAAAGTTTAAGGGGCATACACATTACAGGAGTTTCGTGGGAGAAACAATGCAACGGGTGCTGGGCACAACGGCTTTAAAGTACAGGAGAAACCCGGGAAAAACAGGAGTTGTGGAAGGTCTGTTGATGATGGGACAAGATGATTAGTGAGGAATAGTTGTCGAGACGTTTCTCTCAAAGGCACAAATGTCAAGATCTTGATGGCGCACGAGGAAAATGTCAGAGGAATTCGCCCTCTGGGGACCACGAATGTCTACACAAAATTTCATCTCAATCAGTTTGCGATTATATCAGTACAAGACACTATGTTTGGACCTGTTTCTGGTTGTCCATCAGCAGTTAGTTCAGTTGCAGGCTCGGGTAGTTATGCTTCTCACCAAAATGAACCGGAACTAAAAGGAAACAGTGCATCACTCTTATATAATTTAGTCGAACCAAGTGAACCGAGCGACAAGTGACGCCAACACGATAGTTATTGGACTGAAACTTCTGATATTTTATCTGGTCTCTGATAGCTTAAGAGTTCTCCATCATCATGCCAAAACCGGGTTTCAGTGTTTTCAGCCAGACATTTATTAAGAAGGCCAGTGTTAACCTTGGTGCATATCCTCCCTGAATCCCACATGAGAACACACACACACACACACACTCATGACATGTCTCATGGCTATACATGTGCTCTCATCTGTGCAGGACTGAGCGGTTTATACTCAGCATGTCCACCACACCAACGTGTCTAAAGTGGCAAAACAGGGGCTGGAACCATGCAATTTTGATGAAATACATCTTCACGACCCAACGCGTTCTTTTAGCGGCGCCCAGGGTGATTTTGTAGATGATACACACTCAGCGAGGACGGAGCAGTGAGTGTATGTCGCCCTGTGTCGTGGTGCTAAGTCATTCTTTGGCTTGTTTTTTCCTCTCTCTCGCCGCTTATGCCCCTTTTGAGCGATTCCACTGAAGCAATGGATGCATTGTGTCAAAAAGAAGGCCGGATATGGGCCTCTTCTGTCAGGCGATGCACCAGCCACAGGCGTGTGTGTGTGTGTGTGTGTGTGTGTGTGTGTGTGCGCGTGTTGGTGAGATGTTTGTGTGTGTTGTTCCTCATAAAGGCACATGGGAACAGCATGATGGTGTTGTTTCCTGATTGTTGCTGGGCTCTTCACATGACAATCATCAGTTAGCTGTAATTTAGCATCGATTTTAAACAACATATTTCTGATCAGTAGAACAAAGCATAGAAATAATATGGGTCTAGGTAAATTTGGGCACCATGTAGACCAATAATAGCTGCTTTTCTTTTTCCTTTTGTTTCGCAAGATTAAATGTGTCACAAAGAATCCACTTTATGGTGACGCATTTTTCAACAGTTTCATAATCATTTAATTGAGAAGAAATGAAAGTCAATTTACTGTCAAGATTATTTGTCAGCTCATCAGAGAAAAGGACAATGAAACAAAAATTTAATTTTCCATTTCTCCTAAACTGCAGGAAGACAATTCTGCCTTCTTTGCTGCATCACTCATGCCATCTCTATTCATATTCCTATTTCTTGAGCTGATGGAACAGTACTAAATGACCACCTGCCTAATACTGTGCAGGCCTGGACTCCACTAGACCTCCGACGGTGTGCTGTGGTATCTGGCACCGTTAGCAGCAAATTATTTAAGTATGTAAGTTGCGAGGTGGGGCCTTCGTGGATCGGACTTGTTTGGAATTGGGAATACCGTTTCCATGAAGGGGTGTACTTGGTCTGCAACAATGTTTAGGTAGGTGGTACGTGTCTAGGTAACATTTACATGAATGTCAGGACCCAAGGCTTCCCAGAAGAATATTGCCCAAAACATCACACTGCATCCACCGGCTTCGTTGGTTCACCGTTTTTCCATCCTTGGAAAACTTTGCCCATGTTTCCTGCTTCAACACATCAACTTGGAGGACAAAATGTTCACTTGCTGCCTCATATATCCCCCCCACTGACAGATGCCATGGTAACCAGATAATCAAGGTCCTTCACTTCATCTGTCAGTGGTCATAATGTTATGGCTGATCGCTGTATACAGTATTCTTACTATTCAATACTACCATTAGTACTCCTAGAACTAATAAAATTAGCAGAACTACCACAAGTAGCGCCAATGGTCTTACCAGCACTAGTATTGTAGAAGAAGCAGATACTAATACTGCTAATATACCAGTAGGTTTAGGTCTACTCTGCAGTAATTTCCTTCTCCTTCAGAGATTTCCTTTAGGGGATTTGCAGTATCACAATAAAGACAGAAACCGCTGTTTGATTCTCGTTGGGAATCCAGGCCTCTGCCGCAGCTAGACTGCAGACAAACACCGCTGGTCTGGACAAACACTAACAGAGACCTTTAATAAGATCTCCAAATAAAGCACATCACAGTTCAGGAACCCTGTTCACACCTCAATATTGCAGCTATGCTTTGGAAACACTGGCGTATGAACATCAGCCTTAGCGAGTCCCCCTGTTCCCCCGGCCGGTCCGCATGTTCAATCAATGTTGAACAAATCCCGGCCAGCACGCCATTCATTACCAGGCATTATAAGTAATGTTATACCCCGACTTTAAACATGCTCATCGACCTGGGGGCCAGTTAATGATAGAAAAGTGATATCATTTGCTGCAGTGTTCTTTGAAAGCTGACCCCGAAAACCAGACGTGGGTCTCTTCATCTTGACCACGTCGGCTATCGATTTCCACTGAGGGTAATGACTTTTTATGTCTGTAATATATGAGGGGATGTTTGATGTAGGCTGATCTGTTTGTCCACTCTGACCCACTTTCATTGCCATTGTCTTTGGAGTCATATCGTAGAAAGCTAGAGGCAAGACGCCCTATGGACACTGTTTAGCAGGCTTTCACCTCTCATTTCAGCGAGCAGCTCATCTGCAGCCTGGCTCTGTTTCCAGCCGCACTCACTGATGAACGTTTGTGCTGTTTGTGGCACAGTGTACAGTTTATCTTAGCTAAATCCCACAGAAAAGTATTAAGGTGTTCTGTTTTTTTATTAAGCATGATAATAACAGCTACGGGGGTTTATGCTGCTGAGAAATGTAATAAGAGAAACGTTTAATTATGCAATCAAATGTTTCTATACAGAGGTAACTGTGAAGGAAGATTTTACTGAACTAGCAACGCTATAAAAAGTGACGCCATTTTTTTTTTATGGAGAATGTTTTCTAATTGTATGTTTCAAAGTTTTAATTAAGTACCTTTCAAATAGGGTGATAATCTTTTGTAAATGATGGCTTTTCAGTCTCTTCAGTTGCATGTTTATTTCAAGGCTGTGTGCTTTGATTACTACCTTCTTGAGTTTGCAAATGAAATGTGCGCAGCTGAAACAGAACCAGTGTGGCAGTGTCAAACACTAGTGCTGTCAAAGACGCGTTTCTGTAGTTATACTGAAACAACTAAACTATTTCCAGTTTTAGAATTGGATCTGGCTGGAAAAAAAGGTTATTTCGATTGTAAATGACTGTCGTTTCTATCTGTGAGCAATATTGTACATCAATAACGAAAGTAATCATTCCAGGGACAGGGGATTTGTTCCATCTACTGTCTGGGCGCTGTGGCTCTGACCTTTGACCCCCTGGCTATTGGTAGCTTGTAATGTTGGTGGTCCAGGAAATGAAGCATATTCTACTTTTCACAATCATTTTGAGCAGCTCTGGATAAGAGCTAATATGAAATGATTGGGCTGATATGTGAAGAAAAAGGCCATATTATCAATTGAAAAAGAATGAAATGTTACACGTTAATTATTCATAGCACATTTAAATTCTCTATCTATCAATCTATCTTTTCGAGGACAACGGTGTCTTTTTAGGAGAATATTGCAATTACACATAGTCAAGTGTAAGTTTAAATATGGGACATGCAGTATAGTTCGAAGAAGTATTTAAGCCCTCAGTTGTGTCGGAATATCTTCCTGTCAAATTGTTTTTCCCTCCCAACAAGCTCCACCAGTCAAATGGCTATGACAGGCTGCCTGGGCAAAAGACATTCGTAAAGCTAATTGCTGTAAAAATAGGGGGTTTTATTGTTTTTTTTTTAGGACCCTAATGGTGTCTAGTTAAGAATTGTTAATGTTGCCAAGGTCAACGAATGGCCCATGGGGTTCGTTTGGCGGCCATCCTGAATTGATGTCTGGGCGAGTGGCAAAAAATGCTAATTTTCATAACTACTGAACCAGACAACATATGAAGACAAATGAACCCACTTTTTTATTTTTTTACAGAAATCAAATGGAAAGGTCATTGACATTATGCTATTTTGTTTTGCAATAGCCGAATAAAACTATACTACTCCCAAAAAATTAAAGGAGCATATTTGTAGAATGGCACACCCGGTCTACCATAAAAGTTAGATTAGGGCATTAGTTTAGCTGCAGAAGAGTTCATTTTTTAATGTTTAAAAGTGTGAAGACAATGCCCATATGAGTGGCTACTGTGAGTCTACAGTTAAAGCTAAACGTTACCGGCTGGACAAACATTATTTAGGCCCTAAGGAAAAGCTAACCTATTTTGTAATTGTTATTGCCATCATTAATTTCTTAACATACTATAAACAGCCTGCGAAAGTCTTTTTTTGTGACACTGACCTACCACACACAATTCGGAAGCGGTGGGATGTCCAGCGGTGTCCACGAGGTCACGTGGTTGCGACCTCTCTGAAGGGCAGCGAGGAGGATGCGGCTCGCTTGGCTGAGCTGAGAGAAATTAGCTCAGGCAGGATATGGATAATGACCCTGCAGTCTGGCTCGGCACCCACGCTCTACCAAGAGAAAAAAATAAATAAAATAAGTGCCCACCCACCCCTCCTTCTCAGGGTTAATGGACGCAGAGATTTTTTTTTTCCTTTTTTGCCATCCAATTTATCTCATTCTTATTGGCATTACCCTTTTGCCTTGGTGCGCCAGCAGGGAGGAGGGGAGGCTGAGCGAAACACGAGACAGTAATGAGATTTCGCAGACGTTGCACCATGTTGAATTTCTGATGATCATATTACATTTCGTCGATAACCAACAGAACGTATTAAATCAGGCCTTCTCGGCGTAGCACTGGATCAAGTGGCGTGATTACATGACCCACTTTGTTTTTATGCGCTTTGTTAAAGTGGAGATATATACGGATTTGGCCCTTTTCTTCTCCACTCAATGCGTGAGATTAGGTCGTCGTCGGTAAAGCATCACACAATAATATCTCTTCCGTGAAGATAATATGGTGACGACAGAGAGGAATATGACGGAAACGTCTGAATCGAGGGGAATTTATAGAAAAAGGTGCCTTGTAATTTTCTTTGTTTGTGTTGTCAAATTTCCTTTGGCTCACGATTAGAGCAATGATCCCAATGATGATTCTCAAAGAAAATTGCTGGCTTCACATCTTTGCCAGTGTTTATGAATATGAACTTATATGTAACCTAATAATGCTAGGCATGTAACTGCCCAACCGCTGCTTCTTCATTGAGGCCTGGTGGTTCCAGAGCCATTCAACAACGCTCGCTATCTGTCACCGACCAGACACATTGAAATAAGCAGGTAATATGTAGTGGCTTTTTTATACGCACATTACTGTAATAATTCTGGCGTGCCGTGTGTTGTTTAGTGGGGTGTTGTTCTGCTCATATTGCTCCCTGCTCTAATTTGACAAAGCCACTTAGGCTCCTCCATGTTCACAGTCACTTCCACTTGGCCTGGAGTGGATTTAAAGCCACTGGAAATTAAGTGCACAGGGTGACATCATCATGCTGCCTCTGTGTGTGTAGTGTGTGTGTGTGTGTATGTAACATGGTGTGGCCTGTGGATTTTTATACAGCCCGGGCTCCTAAGGTGTGTAAATTCCATGGCCAACTCCATGACATCATGATGGATGAGTTAATCATATCAAAGTTTCATTGGATGAGTCATGAGGGTGCTAAAAACTCTGAAGGTGGTACAGTGTGTTATATTTGGTCTGGATTTATTTAAAAAAAAAAAAAGACAATTCACCCTGCTCTATTAAAAGCAAGCTCAAAACAAAGCAAGCGCATAAAAGTATAAAATAAAGGGGTTGCGGGCTTAGCTGAGGATACAAAAAATGTCAGTTTTTCTCAAAAATTACAGTTGTTGAATGAATAAATGTAAGTGCAGAAGTGACATATTTGTACAACATTAATTATCTGGAGAACTGTAAAGTATCCAGACTACCTTGCAGATAGCAAGATGCTGAAACGCCAACTCCATCAACACAAAGGACTCCTCTGTTGCTGCTGTCAGGCTGCCGTTGGTCTCCAAACACATTAGTTTATGTAGCCGCCATGAGACCGATTCACTCTTAATTGGAAAGTGAATGTATTGCACTGCATTACATCATATAACAACGGTGGGGTTATTGCTGGACTGCGTTAACATAACTGAAGTAATGCAAGTGATAATTTAATTTACCTCAACCACAGAGAGACGGAACCCTGTTGTTTGGGTGCAGAAGACACAGAAAAGTGGCGCTGCTTTCTGAACCAGGACACTGTTGGTGTGCAGTGACTGTAACCTCTGTCACATTGAGACTTGTGTTGTAAATACTGCCCATAGCAAAGCAGCTTCATGCTCACACGTAGCATTTACCACATATTTAATAACACAATGATTCAGGGACATTTA
>JAVQJF010100215.1:0-28309 GCA_036023855.1 Gadopsis marmoratus | reverse complement strand
GAGATTGCCTGTATTGTCTTGAACTTACAGTAAACTTTTATTCACTTTGAATTTCTGGGACTCCTTTGTTTTATTTAATATCATTGAAGTACATAGTAAGATACGTGACTGCTGTGGAGAAGACGGCCTGGAGGATCGACGAGCCTGGTCCGGCCAGGGGTTTTTCCCACCCACATGCTCCCCTGTGCTCACCTGTCTCCTATTCCCTCGTTAGTGTCCCGTGTATCTAAGTGTGCTCTGTTCAGTTGGTTGCCGCGCTGCACAAGCGAACCAGAAGAGCTCGATGCGTGTCAACGCTGGCGACCGCGGCAAATAGCTGTGTGCATATACAAGCGTGGTAGCCGCTGTCCTGTTCTGCCAAAGCTGTTGTTCAGACCAACATTAGCCCTGAAATTCAATTGAAAGAGGCTCTGTTGACGCAACGACGGCTCAGGCAAAACACTGACATTAGCTAGCATAGGCTGCCATATATTAAGGTGTCATCTGGAACAATCCGGAAGTGAATAACGGAATGTTAAAAATATTTGTCAGACGTGAGTTCTCATCACAAAGTGACAGAATCGTGCATGTGCATCTGTACATGGACAACACTGTTAGTCCAAACCAGTGAGGAAAAGCTAACAAGCATTTCCACTCTGATGCCATTAAATAGTCACATCACTAGTCTGTGCCAGAGAAAGGGAAAACTCAATGCAACTGGTCCCAGAAGGAGTTGAAGGAAAGACCCAAAGTAAGTTACTTGTTTTTTAAAATTTTTTTTAGAAGGTCTGTCCTCATAACGGAGATGATTATAATGTTTTTGTGCAATGGGACGTAACATCAACGAGGCTGGGAAACTTTTTGATATAGTCAAAGCAACACACCGTAGCTGGCAGCCTATCTTCTAAATGGCTAATAAAGGAAGTGTTTGTAGGCTTAATGTTTTATTTGGTTTATTGAGAAGGAATTGTGTGACATTAAGCTTTTTTCCCCCCCCTTGTAAACACAACACAAGGAGAGGCCTCAGAAAGTAGGAAAGGGGGCAAAATGAGAAAAGGAAGAGGGGGGCATAAACAAGTCGGGTCTGGCTGAGTGAGCAAGCTAATTAACTCGAAAAACTATAAAAATGTAAATTGCAATTTGCTACCGTGGGCATCTAATTAAAGCCACTGGAATGTTAAGGACCAAATTGAATTTGCTAAAGAAGAGGAAAAATATATGATTTCGCCACATTGTCAGGTATCGATCGCCTAACGGTGGCCTTTGTCGCAGCCGTACGGAGACAGAAAGAGAGAGACGGTGGAGGAGGGACGTGAAGAGGAAGCAGGGAGGAGTGCAAAAAGGTTTGTACAGCGAAAGCTAGAGACAGCTTTGGTGAACTAAGAGTTCCTGCAAAAGCAAAACAGTTTGGCAGACGCAACAAAACGCAGCTCCCACTAGAGACAGAGAATGTAATCGGAGCCAAATGGCCCTCCTTATACTCCACAGGTGCACGATGCAGACAGTTGCATGATACTTGGAAGAATATGAAATGAGGGTTGACTGGGACCTGCTACAAATCCTCATAAGGTTCACCAAGCCTCTAAGATCTTCCATGGTCCTGGAGTTAATTGTTTTAGCTTAATTGGTGCAGAGTATGTATGATACTTTGGTGTAATTATTGTGCATGCAAAATTGTGGTGGTTTATCTCGTTATGTCGTGTCCTCTGGGCATGTGATTAGTGTGTACGTGTACTTGTGTGGGTGTGTTTGTGGGTTTGTGTGTCATTGTTGGTGGGTGTACGGGCGTGCATGCGTGCAGGAAAATTAAAAAAAAAAACTGATTCCTCATATATCACTGAAGAGCCGAGCAGCTGATTTTACATGCCAGTCCATTTCTCAATCCAAAACTGGAGGTGTATGGAAACAAAAAACAACTAGCTAGCCAGCTACTGCACACACTTAATTTTTTTTATCCATTCTGTTTTTATTTTACGGCTGCACAGCTCTGAATATTTAAGTTGTCATTATACCAGATGGGCACAGGAAGGCTGAGGATTGTATGGCTTTTATTGAAGTAATAAACAATAATCAGTAGCTCCCCTAACAAACAAAGCAGACTGACTGAATGCATGGGCTTTCTCCACCATGATGTTAAATTCATAAAGCTAATGAGTGGGATTCTGGTGTGGCAGAAAGGTGAGTTTTTTTTTTGTGGCTTTGCATAAATTCAATTCTCTAAAGCCTTTTCTTTGTTACCTCTCATTTATCCTCCTCACTCTCGCCTATGTGTGAAACAGGACCCATCCGCTAATGTGTTTAGCAGCTTGAAAAACACATCATTTCTTTTATTTTTATTTCCTCCCTTTAAAACATCTTTTCATTTTAAGTTGAACATACTGGGGGTGAAGAGTAGAATGGATCTCATTTGGCGTGGAGTCTAGCAAATGTAGCTGATAAGAAGGAAGACTCAGATGGACAAATTTACAAGCAGCCATAAATAAATCCTTCCTTTTCTTTTTCTCCCTCCACCCCCCCCACCAGCGTCCCTGTCGACGGTTGCAGTTTGTTAGCCCAGTAAAAGTTTTATATGTGCAGAAGAGAGGAATGGTCTGTCTGTTACTGGCATGAGTTACGGGCCACAGTAAACAAACTTGAAAAAGGCAGTAAATTGACTGAATCAGGATGGCAGCTCCAATAATGCATTAACAAGGGTCGCTAGGCTGCTCAAGATATGCTACTGTGGGTGTACAGTGTGTGTGTGTGTCTGTGTGTGAGTACACATATCTGCCTGGATGTATCCTCCTTGTTGCTTATTCGTGCAACCACATTTACAACCCTCACACAATCTGCACATCTTTCTTTTAAGTAATAAATTCCTTCTTGTAAGTAAATATTTAAATGATCCCCTTATGGTATTGTGTTACTGTGAACAATTGCACTTTCTTTGCACGGATGTGGGCAGGAGTATCGAGACGATAGCAGGGAAATCTGCCAATATAATGCTATCTAAAACAAAAATATCTTACGCTACATCCACAGAAAATACCATGGTGTTAAGTAAACACCTGCAAGAGGTAGCATTTATTGAGGGGCTACATACTGGATGCAACATATTGTCTTGCTATTTTGTCCACCCACTGTATGTATGAGCTTTTAAAAAGCTGCCAGGGGAATTTTCAGACTCCACTGCAATGCTGTCTGTCAACCTGTATTAAAGGGGAACTCCATCAATTGTACACATCAAAGTCTGTTTACAGGTTTTGGGAACTGCGGCTGCATATATGAAAAAAAAAATTGGATGAAGCCTTTTCTGGCTGTAGAGGGAGTGGCGCAAAGTCTGATAAATGCCTCAAGTGATGTCATTTGAGTCAGTAGGGGGTTGAGGTTGGCAAAAATGGATAACAAATCTGGGGTTGTGGAGTTAGACAGTAGTGAGTTCACCAATAGCTGCTATTAGCGTTACGCTGTGGGTAAGGTAAGGTGCCAGGTTTTAACATGAGAGAAGAATGTTTGGAATTAAAAAGACAATATCTTTACTTTTTTTTTCTGACAACTTTATAGGAGTGAAATGCTAAATCAGCGCAAAGTAGGCTTGCTGTTTGCCATGCAGTTTTTCTCACATTTCCTGTTTTCCTGCTTCCTGTCCTTCAAAACTCACAACCAAACATTTGTAAATTCTAGATCATGACATGGTCCTATTGATTGTATGACACTCTCACTAAGCAGTGTGTTATTTGTGTTTATATTAATTCAATGTCATAAAAATGTATTGTCAGAAGTATGACATTGTTTTATTACAGATGACATGAATGCACACACACACACACACACACACACACACGTATGCATATTGATGACAAGTAAAACACTCGGGGAGCAAAAATGAGCGACTGTACATTTATTATGAGAAAATGACAGTTAGTGATTACCTCAGCGGTGTATTTTTATCAAATAAATAAAGACGTTCATGTTTTTCCTCTCTGCTGGTTGCGGCACCTAGGGCAATTTTTTCCCACCAACTGCCTTCCAACTTTACATATTCATTGCCTTAAGAACAAAATTATTTATTACAACAAACAACCTATTAATAAGAAATCAATATGAGACTCCCAGAAGTGTTTTGCGCAAAACGTTAATGAATTTTTCAAAACCTCTTAGGTGAAACAAATTGAAAAACTGAAGCAAGTAAAGCAAAAAAAAGTGCTGGATGCTAGATACAAGTAAATGATATGAAGCAGAAAAAAAACCTGCCGAAAATTTGTTTTTTGTATGCATGCAGTGTTAATGATGAAATTGTTCTCTCTGTCTGTGTTAGTGGGTGAGAAAAGAGGGAGTGTGAAAGAGGAAAAAAAACAACTGGCCCTTCTGGAGGGGCGAAGCCATTAAACAGCGTATTTATTGCTCCCACATATCATTTTAATTTACGTTTATGGGGTCGTTGATATCTGTTAAACATGTATTGATGCATCGTGAGTTTGTGTTTCATATTGCCAGGCTCATTTCCTTTTATTTGACCTCCAAGTGCCTTTTGGCTGCTGTGTGCGCAGAATCACAATAAATATGTTTCTCACATTTGTGTGTTTTCCACCTCCTTTCACATATTACAGCAATAAATAGAGGTTGAATCTTTGCATAAATACAGCTGATATTTTAAAGAGCAGAAATTCTCTTCTTGAAATAGTCAAACCCGGTCTTTTGTTGTTTCATCTAACAGTATATTGTATTTCAACCTGTTTCGACCTTCTCGACTGATTCACTTCATCTATCTTGCGTCATACCATCTCTCTTTATGTTAAGAAAATACAGTGCTGGTGAGAATTCTTTAGTCGTTTGCATTTCTTCCAGAGCAGCTGGCTTTTAATGCTCAAACATGGTCCATTTCAGCTACTTTTATCATCAAACCATTAACTTGAATAAACACACAAGTGACCACTCGCAGGTACGACACACACACAGAAAATAGCAGATTGTGAATCAGACTTTGGTCTCTTTGTTTGTGCTGCAGGGCATCAGGCTCTATGCTGCCCTGTGTGTGTCATGTGTGTCTCTCTCTCTCTCGTGCTCTCTGCTTGCAAGACCGTACAGAGCCTTGGTACAGAAGGACACAATGAGGTGGCAGCTGTGCTTGGCTGGCCAGGCATAGCCGGAACAGGAAGAGAGATTACCTCCCAGAGGGTCCCTGTTGCTGTGTGTGTGCATGCACGCGCGTGTGTGTGTGTGTGTGTGTGTGTGTGTGATGCTTTTCCAATTAGGAACATATTCACCTTTTTGCCACCAGGGTCATTGGTGCATTATCTTCCTCTTGGAAAGCACATCCCTATCTCTGCATCGTTTCTAAATGTCAGACCAAACTACATGACAGGATGCTGTTAAGGTTCCTTTAAATATTTGGCAGGATGTGTAGTTTGAAAGATTAGTTACAGGGGAGAACCTTTCATCGATGAGCAACACAGTGTATGTTTGTATGTATGGAATCAAAAAATATATCCATGATAAATGGACTTGACTTTTCCATCCATTCATCCATTAACAATACCTATGTTCTTGTCTCAGTGCAGTAATATTACTAATAATAATAGATTAGTAGTTAGCTATGCACCAATTATTTTCAAAGAAAAATCAGAGCAATCTCCCAAATTAAAGTCAACATCAGCAGTCTTGAACACACACCTGTGTCAGGGAATCAAAACAACCTGTACAAGCTTGTAACATTTTTCCCATCCTTGTTGCAGTTGTGCACCTGCCAACTCCACCAGCGTGCTCACAGTTCCACTTTGTAGTGGAAGATAAAGTTTCACATATGCACTGAACAATGCTTTGGCACATAGAGGGAATGACAGGATAGGAAACCTTATACTGTAAATAAATGGAATGTAAACCAATAAACCAAGGAGTCACATCCGTAATAACATTTGTATGTACTATAATGTATGAGCTAGCACAGATCCTCAGTGCCTGTAATTCTATATGGACTTATTTTAACAAGAGGAGAGAAACCTGACCAGAGGGGACAAAAATCCCAACAGATACACTGTACATCTACCAATGCATCCATGGGAAGAATATTATGGAAAGTCTGTTACCATTATCCATCCCTGCCAGTTCTAGCACTTTTTTATCATTCCTGATCCTTGCCTACCCATCCTGTAGCAGTTGATCCCATCATTCTTCACTCACCTGATTTGTACCCGCTCATTCCCCCTTAATTAGCCACTCCCTATACATAAAGTACTGTCGCTTCACTCATTTGCCAGATTGTCTATTGTGCCACGTAGCCTTAGTTTGCCTTCACTGACTACCTGTTGCTGACATTGTTTTTGAGCAAACACTGAGTAAATTGCCTTTTTATCATGCTCTGCCATGATTTGGGCCCTCACAACATTTTCTACATTTGTAGCGTATGGAGTATACAATCCTAAACCTGAAGTCAAGTAACCTAAAAAGACAGGACATTGACAAGTGCACACACAGAGTGTAGGAGTTGAGCTTTCATAGTGGATAATAGATACTCTTTAGGCTACTGTCTTTTCGCATGAAAGACCCCTAAGGGCTCGATGACATGCAACCAGTTTTCTGCTAACTAGATTCTCATGATCATGAATGTACACCTATGAGCGTAGACAAACAGACAGATAGACAGAGAGAGAGGCAGACAGACGGGACATGTATCCGGAGGGGAGAGCAGTATTCTGTGAGGATTGATAGACTCCATATTGTGAGCTAATGATCTCCCTAGGGCGCTGGGGAGAAACGATGAAACCAGCCTGCATGACACTGTCACACTCCCTATGTCGTGCTGCCACCTTCATCTCTCAGTCTTCTCTCTCTCTCTCTCTCTCTCTCTCTCAATCTGTCTTCCTCTCAACCTCTCTCTGTCTCTTCCTCTGGGAAATGCATCGATTCACCTTTGTTTGTACTGTCACCCACACATATTCAACTGTCACATGGAGGAACGGAGTTCACTGAACTGATGGGACTGATTTAGAGTAAGAGGCATACGCTGTCCTCATTTCCCAAAAATGAAACTCCGCGACATCTCATTTAGTTCAATCTGGATGAAAAATGCCAGAAATGTCTGCAGGAGGTGTTTAAAAGTTACTGGAGAGATGGCTGTGAATAGGTGGGAGATAGCATCATTTGCAGACATAGTAGGAAAAAGGTCTTTTTAAACCAATTGTCAGCACTTCGCAGGCACAATGAATGCATTCACCGGTTGTGTTGATGGAAAAGCACAATCATCTCCTGCGATCTGATTCTCATTGCTGTGCCAAGCTGTCACCGCTTCAAGACAAGACAAGGTAGGAGGGGAGGTAAAAACACAAAAGTATAGGTTTGATGTTGACTGTAGGTAGAGCGTTACCTCTGAGGCGACTGTATCTGCCAGTAAATGGAGCTGACATTTTGCTGCTGAAACAATATTTTCCAACCAAAGACCAGAACAGTGTGTTTGTGTGTGCGCTGTGCCCATAGATGGATTATGAGGGCCTCCGGGCACAGACATGTAGAAGGCCCCTACCAACTCCTACATAGCAGCAAAACACCCAGACTGAAAGAGACGCAAAATGGTCTTTGTAGCTGTTTTGTCTCCGTGATAGTTTTATGTCTGTTTGCAGTTGTTTTGTGTATCTTTGTAGTAGTTTTACAGATCTGATCAGTAATCCATCTATGCCTGTGCCTGTGGTTGTTCAAACAGGTTGATATAAAAAATGTCTTCCTGGTGCCACCACATCATCTTTCCAGTTCTTAACGTGTGACTTGCGCTTCTGCCCTCCTCCTGCGCTGAAAACAAACGATCTCCTTTTGATGCTGCCACCTTGCCATTTTTGGTTCATTTCCCGCGAGAAGAAGTCTTTGTAGTCTAGAATTACACATTTTCTCAGCGTCACCTCTCTTCACCTTCCCTCAGATCTCAATCAAATGTACACAGCGAGGTCTTTGTTTTGACTTGGTTTATATAGAGATAGGCGCTGAGCAAGAGAGACAGAGTAGTGGAGCCAAAGCTGGTGAATGGACTGAGATGGGGTTAGATGTGGGCTGAGCTATATGTTGGTTCGCTTTAAAATTGCTAAGATTCATCGGTCTGAATTCCGCTGCTGTTTCAACCTTATCTGTGCTGCACTGGATTGTGGACAAGATTGACAAAGACAGTGCAGCATTTCAAGAGATTTATGCGCCGGGGCTACTTGTTGAGAGTGTACAAACTTCCTCGGCACTTCTGACTCACCATGGCATTTTCTTATAATGGTTTGATTTCCTCTCTTTATTTTTACCTGCCTCATCAAAGGGACGCAAGTTGAAAGTGCCATTACATGTGCCTTTACAAATCTCAGAGGAAAAATAACATTGATTGAGGGCCCAGGGGACTGTGAATCACTTACTGAAGCAGATTCATCTCAGCAGCATGTTGTCCTGTTTGTGCCAAGAAAATAATGGCATTTCTGAGTATCTGGAAAACATATTTAGTTTCACTTGAATGTTGGGTTACTCTGCACTGCAAAGGGAAATAGCAAACACTTCTGGTCAAAAAAGGTTTATTATAGCCAAATCAACTACGACGTTTTAGCCATAAATGTTAGTGAACGGACAACAACATGTTATTATGATTTTTACAGTCCAGTCACACAATCAGCATGTCTGCCGGGACTTGACAGTGTTATTGATCAATACCACCTCGGTCACTAGTTTGCCTGGCTTTCAAGCATGACTTCCCAGTAGAACTGTAGCTTGTAATAATACCACAACCAGTAAATCTCCCGCCTACTCATGCTTTCATCTGCCAACAGATGTAGACTCTAAGGCCAAAAAATTGCTAAAGCAAATGAAAAAGCAATTCTATTATCACAGTATTTTGCATTTTGATATAATACCTCTTCCCCATAAGTTCAAATCACAGAAGATTTCTATTAAAATTTCCAATGATAGGAAGTTCCTTAGTCTAGTGCTCGCCTTGGAAATAGGATATAATCCTACATGGTACATATCCTGTGTTCTAATGCCTCTGTAATTTGCTAGCTTTGCCATTTCTATATACTGTGTTAGACGAGATGTAGTTTGCAGCAATGATGGATGGCACAGATTCCTCTCGTTGGCAAAACACTGGTTGATAAATTGAAGAACAATTACTGTACCATTACCAGGGATGTTTTTTTGTTTGTTTTGGCTAGCTAGTTGTTTGTATATACTATGCTTGTGAATGTGCAGCGCAATGACACTGGCTGTACAGTGTATGGTGTAGGTTTAGAGAACGTTGGCTCTACAATCAAAAAATAAAAAGGATGAATGGACAACACGTGTGTTCTGGAGCATAGAGCTTGTGTTCATGGCCTGTACTAGGTTAAAAAGCAATAAATATCAGTTGATAACAGTGCAGTACAGTGCAAATTTACTATGTTCTCATTGGTTTTTCAATTGACTCCAATGTTAACCCACTTGCAGCGATATGAGACAACCAGAGCAACTGCATGCATGAAGCTGAAATTAATCAAACTGATGGCCATAACATAAGCCTATTGTATAGTTAAATTATCAATGTTTTTATATCGAGAAATATTGGGGATATCATATAAATGAAACCTTGAAAGTGAATTGCACAGTGTGGAAATATACTTTCCGACAGCAGGTCCTCTGATTTCCTTATTTGGGAAGAAAATGTGTGTCATGCCTCGGCTCTCCAATGGGAATCACAAAGCTCAAAGCATCCATATTGCCACAGGTGAGGAAAAATTAGGGTCAAATGACAGTCGGAGCAGTTGCTCTGGGTGTCCAATATTGCCGTGGGTGGATTAAAATTGCATTCAATTGAAATCCTGGTTATTCAATATACAAAAGCTGTATAGTTGCTGTAAAGCTTCTGATATAGTGTTTTTTTAAATGGGACTTTCTGTTTGTGTCATTGACAACCTCCCGTTACTTTCACTAAAGGAGATGGCAGGAATGGGATGGGTATTTGTGTGGAAGACTGGGACATGGATTTCAATGTGAATGTAGCACACTATATAGTAAGGTGCCTAGACATTTGCTAAATTCTCCTTTCCTCGGTTGGGTCTGCACTTTCAACACGTGTCCAATGCGGATCTTTATGAGCATTAAATGTCAGAAATGGTTTCTTCACAGAGTAGGTCCTGAATCATGTGTAGGTGGTACTTCGGCCCAAAATAGTAGGAACGCAGCTGGGAACATGGCACAGTTTTCACCCCAAAGTGGCATATGTAGGTTTCAGTACATGATACTGTTTGAATTGGATTTCAGTCCACACAATTTACATTAATTACCAGCTCTGATACCCCCTCCCCCCCTTCCTGCCCTCAACACACACACACACACACACACACACACACACACACACACACATACTCATTCACACTGCTGAAACAATTACAGGTAGTTTCCCTCTGTGTTAAGAGCGCTAGTGAGGTGTGCTTGTTCTATAATTACAACTCTCATTGTGTGCATCCCACCGCAGTGCCCCGAACCACCATATCTGCCTCAGCCACTTTGTTCAATGGATGTCACACTGTGTGGTCTATGTTGAGAGACCATTATATTTAAAACACTGCAGGAACCTTTGAAACAACAGGGACCCTCAGTTCCTTTTATGATTTCCTCTCTTCCTCCGTTTTGACACTATCCTTCTTGTGATTCTGTCTTTTGTGTGTGGCAACACCTGCTCCTTTTCTTCTCTCTTTATTTTTCCCCTCCCTTAGTCTTTTTATATCTCCCCCCACCAATCTTTATGCCTCACATGCTTTCACACTCCATTTTCCATGCTGGCTCTGAGTATCCCCACTGTGGAGAACTCTGCCTGTTTCATCTGGGTGTGGAAACAGTGTGCTAATATCGTCTGCTTATACCCATTGGGTGGGATAATGGCAGCCATCACTCACTGATGCAACACAAAAACTGACATTTCGCTCTCCTTGTGCTGACAAACAGCAAATACCTCCCTCTGCTCTGTCACTCTCTTTTGTTTCTTACATGTACTGCCTTTTTGTCTCTCTGAATCTGTCTCTCCATTTGTTCTGGTTGTTCTGTCTCTTTTATGTAATTTGTCTCCCTGCTATTCTGTTTTCATCCACAGTTCAGTCTTCAAACTGGTATCATACAACAAGGCAAAAGTCATGACCCCTAAAGGATGTAGTTGCAGAAATGGAAATAGCACTTGATTCTAAAAGCTTTAAAACTGATCATTTTACTCATGCATAAATTATTCAGTCACGTCCTAAGCGGAGGGACACATTAAGAGTCATGGCTACGATTACAAGTCAATCATCCTACAGGGAATTTGTATTGCAGCTCAGTGACGGAATTATTGGCAGGATAAATGACAGATATATGGCCAATATACATCCTTTTAAATCCAGCAATCATTTCACTTTCTTTTCGCTAACATGTTAACACAATGAACCTGAATTTAAGTACTGACCGGCCATTTACATATTTTATTTCATCAGAAAGTGAAACTTTTCATTTGCAATTCAAATTCAAAGTCATCCTAACCTAGTTCCTCTGTAAATGCTTTAAACCTGCATGAACTGATTTCTTGGTCACCTTGGAGCAGCGCAAACAAGCTGTAAAAACAACACTGACGTAGTTTAACCTTAAAAGTTGATATGGTCATGGTTTTTTACGCATCCAGCAGGTACGGAGCAACATTAGCATTCAATAGGTATTTACTTTTAGCTCTGTTTTTGGTCTACACCAACACCTGAAATATTGGACTCTTTAGCGGCTAAATGCTCCATTATCTTCACCAGTTAGTTGCGACCTTTGTCTGGCTCCATCTCTTGTTTGGTGCTGGGCAGGTAAGCACACATGGTTTTTAGAGTTTTTCGTGGAGAGCAGCTGCCTGCTTTAGTCGAAAAAGGTGTAAAGTTGCATGTGAGATTTCTATCACCATGACAGCCCAATACATAAACAGCTTTCGGCCTCCTGCTTGTGAGTAGACTGCATTTTTATAAAAAGCACATTAATTAAAGAACTGATGTAAACACTTGACGTGAAGGACAAAACAACAGCAGCGAACAAACAGCAATCGCACCTTCCTCGGATGGAAGGCATTGTTAAGAGGTGCGAGTCTGCAAAAAGATTTCTTTCTCTCAATTAGAATCACGAAGGTATCTGGCACGTCAGTTCGTCTCGCGCAGGAATGAACTGCAGAGGCTTATTTGTGTAATTGCTTTGGCCCAGAGGTGAGCCCAGCAGTCTGTTTACTCGACTGAACTCTGAAGAGGCCAGAAAACTGTTCTTTATTTTATGATGTAGTGATTGTGTGTGTGTGTGTGTGTGTCGTACTGCACAACAAGATGCTCAAAGGCCTTGTTTTTTTATTCAAAATTTACACTGGGAACAACAGATTCTGTAAGAACAGGGACTTACTAGGTTAGCAGGGTGCACTATTGTGGTTGAGAAGCCATTTAGAAGACACAGGTTTGACTCCCACAAGTTTGTGTTCACAGTCCTGTTGCGTTACACATTGTAATTGCTGTAAATTAGCACATTAGACAAATGTCTAAAATGTAAATTAAATTTAAATCTGTGAGGGGAGTAGTGAAACAAGCCTGCTTCTCGTCTGCCAGCATGTACAGCACACAGCATGTGTTTCTGGGTGAAGGAGGAAAGCATATGGAAGCTTAGGTATGCCACTTTTGCACCATGCAAGACTTCTTCAGCTGCGAAAACACAGCTATTGTGGCTGCAATGAATGCACATAACATGCACACAACAGTGTTATTTTCACAAAAGGTGAAACAAACACAAAGAGGTATTCACTTGACTGTCTGACAGGAAGCTCAAGTCTGTCACAAAATGATATTTTCTACATTGGCAGCATGTGCGTTACAATAACGCGTTTCCCATTAACCCAGCCGATCCTGGAGCAGATTCGTCTGCCCTTTCAAATCCCTGTCTCCAGGGTAACTGAGGCGGTAATTTTTGCACCTGTTAAGTACTGAACAGAGAGAGCAGATGATTCACCTGAAGCCAGACTGCAATCACCTCTTTTCATAGATTAATAACCTTCTGTGGTTCTCGACCTGCAGCATTTCAGTGGGTTGGTGTTGTGCAGTGTTGATGGAGAATCTCTGCATTGTGCTTGCTAAGCAATCAACTGAAAATGATTACTAGTTTTGATGTGAGAGGTGATATTTTGCTGTTTTCATGCGCACCTGCACACATACACACACACACACAATATCATGCCTCGCCGTGGTGCAGACAAGAGCTCAATATATGTGGGTTATATGTATATAAGACGGTTGCTGGGGTTGCCAGTTGGGGCTGCTGAGGGTCAGTAATCTGCAGCCCCGCAATCCCAGAGACGGTGACTGTTCTGTGGCTACAGCAAGACAGCACCACCCGGCTGCAGGGTCACAGCACCAGGGACTACGGGCGCTCTCCCTTCGAATGTGACAAATACGATGTGACATGTCGGTGCGTGCTCGAGAACATCGCCCTCTTTCAATGCTGGCGCACTATTTTTTTCCCCCCTTTCTGTTTCTTTCTCTGGCACACAAACACCCACACACATATGAACAGACACATAAATCCAAAATATAACCCCAGTAGCTTTCTTTATTTCTATCTCACAAAGCCAGACACAGAGAGACGCAGTTACTCACTCTTGCATGAACATGCGTGCACACACACACACATTCCCATCACTCTACTCCCCCCGTGGCTGTCATCAAAAGCAGCCACTCTGCCCTACACTATGTAAAAGTAACAAGAGTATTCTCCCTGGTCTTAGTCTTCTCTTTCACTCCTCCTGTCCTCTGTGGTGCCTTCCAGTCATTCCATATCATCCCACCTCTCTAACACCTCTCCTGCTACCCAACAGTTAAGTGCATTTGCGGACCCTCTCAGATAGGCTGTCATATATATTTCAAAGGCATTTCTGAGCAAATTCAGACAGAATGAATGCACATTCACCAAGAGGATACGCAGGACGTACCTTCGTGCTGTTGAGTCGTTTTCTTGTTCTTGAATAAGACTAGAATTAATGTGTACTTATGATTTTCCCAGTGGATCAATAAAATATTTGACTTGTCTTTTACATTAACAAAAAGTCATAATGTATTCATTTAGTACGTTTTAAAAGGACACACTCACACACACACACACACACACACACGACTTCAAAGGGTTCTCCTCTCCAAAATTGTATGATTAGAAACAATATTGTTTTTACTGTAATTCACTGTAAAAATTATATTATTTGCTGTCTACAAACTTACAATTATTGTACAATTAGAGTACATAACATTTGTAACAATTATACTGGTTCATTTACCTGATGAAGCCAGTTAATACCTAAGATGTCAGTATAAAAATAGCAATACTCAATAATATTTAATACATGTAATTTGTAATTTGGTGTAATTTTTGATGTGTTTTCTAGTTTAGCTAGTGGATGTCTTCTTTGAAAATACTAACATGCAGTATACATACATATACACTAGATAAACAGATAGAAAACACGATATGAATAATAATGTACAGATGAAACACAAACATAAAAAATGGGTAGTTGTGAAAGAAACACACACACACACACACACACACACATGTGCAAAATTTGCAACAGTTGGAAATCATCCCAATTTGTATTTCCTCCTTTGATGCTGTTATGGAAATTGTGGTAATTTCACCTGCATGTCTGCTCGTCCTCATAACCCCTACCCAGGATCTTAGAATGCTGGGAAGTGTTAATAATATTTAAAGTTAAACGCCATCTGTTGCCAGGGCCTATCGTGAATACCAATACAGCCGGAAAACGTTGCAATTAACGGAGCCAAGATGTCAGGAACACCGGAGAGGCAGGCTTTGAGCCTCCTGCTCCAGGAAAAGAGGGGCAGATGTGATGTGAGCAGAGATGGCTTTTCTGTTCTTGGGGGAAAATCTCCTCTTGTCCCCCCTTTCCCTACCTCCATCTGCCCATATGTGATAGGATCCCCAGTATCATCTTTACTTAGGGGAATCTGCTTTGAAATATATCGGCTTTATAAATGCCTGTCTCTCTCTATTTGGATGTTTTATACACAGAGCAGAGAAGCATCAGTCAGGTGAATGAGAGGCATGCTGGGGTTTTTTTTTCTGTGAAAGAAAATTGCATTTGCCCTGCCATACACAATTTGTCGCCGCAGGGATGTTCTGTTTGTGTTTAGAGTGTGTGTTTGTGCGTGTGTGAACAAGAAGGGAACGTGTTTGAATAGCTTGATAACAAATGTGTACGTAAGACAGACATTCATACACTACACATTACCCTTAGAGTGAGAATAATGTGGAGGAATTTGAAAATGTAATTTATGTGCGGAAAGATTTTTTTTGTTGTACACCAGCATTTTTAGATCCCTATCTAAAGGTTTTCTGTAAACACGGAACTCTCTTCTTCTCGGTCGCCTTCTTCTCTTAGTTTGATGTCAGTCAGGAAAACACAAAATGGTGCATTAAAGTCATGACCAGGTAAAGGCAACTCAGCAATGTCACCTCTGAGTTTTTCTGTGTTTTTTTGTGTGTTTCAGCACAGCCAGTCGCATACTGTAATGAATGGAATGACATATCTTTCTGTTTGGCACCAGGTTATATCTCTGATCTCATCATCTATACAGCTTCACTTCAGATCTGCTGACCAGTGACTGCTCTTCATTCCTTCCCCCAGTTGACCCTAAACTATTAGATCTATCCCCTCCACTGATGTCTTTAAAGTCTTTTAAGACCCATTTCTTTACTTTAGATTTTTGACGGTCATCATGAAGACATGACTGGTCACACTTTCATCATTTTGTTTTACATGAGTTCTCTGTGAAACACACATTTTTGTGTGTTTTTCTTTAAATTGTATCCAAAACGATTGATTCTCACGCCTATATTAATTGAGTTTCATGATCATGATTGTAACGGTCATCTCTCTGAAAAGCACTTTTTGTCAGCATACTTGCTTTTTAAATTGCTCTATAAATAAAATGACTTGACTTTTTTGTAATGATTATACGACTAAAAGATTAATGCTACATGCTAACAGTAACAGCCTCAGTCAAGTCTTGCTCACACACACACACACCTTTTTGACCGCCAAAACTGAGCAGATTCTACACATTTTAAAACCATTTAGGGTTATCCCTTCACCCTCTCCTTCTCTCTCTCTCTCTTCACTATCCCTAACACTATGTCCACAGTGGAGTCGTGTGCAGGAGAGGCCCAGGTTTTCTGTGCCCCAGTGGGATCACTTGTGTCACTGTTCACACATTCAGGTTCATGTGATATTGACCTGTGGGTGACATGAAAGCTCAATTCTTTGGAGGCTTAGGTGTTGCCAAGGCTGCTGAAAGCACCACCAGTGAGGTCATACTGTGAGGCATGAAGCATCCAATGGATTTACTTTGATGATTCAGACTGAAAACACCTGACAGCCCACGGTGACACAATGGCCCGTAATCTATTTAAGATTAAAGTCTGTCAGCCTTTGACGGTTTCAAAAAGACATACACTACCCATCAACGTAGTGAGGACAAAGAGAAGTGTGTTGCCTGTAGCACGCACAATCATGCAAACAATTATCAACCAGAGTGCAGTGATACTATAATAGATGTATTATCCATATGTTTATCATCCGTCCCTGTGTCTGATTTTTGCTGCTATGCTCCAGTGGGCATGTTGGAGTGTATGCTCCGAGGGAGAGCAAGCTATGCCTTCCAATATCAGCTGGCCTCAAAGCGGCTTCTATAATGCATGAAGATCAATACACTGTGGCTTTGTGAGTGAGGCCTTGCAACTCTGTGCCCATATCAAGTATTCCCACCAACTGCCCTGCCGTTTGAAGAGATCTATGCCTTCGGATTTATCAGGGCTCAGGGGAAAGCGTACTACAGTCTAGATACCCAAACTGTCATTGTTTAAAAGAAAAGACAAAAAATTAAACAAAGCTTATAGTGCTGTGTTCGGGGTATTCCTGACATTTGCAGTTTCATAACAGGATTTGATGATGACGTTCAGAGAACCATTTTACAAAGATCAGTACTAAAGGGCCTATTTTTTCCAAGCTTTACCTTCAACTGATTCCCCATTAAAGAACTTTGTTGCTGTGTCCATGGTAATACAAACTCATTTGTCTATGTGTTGTGTTGCACCGTATGCTTCAGCTCTGGCGTGTATTATCACCAAATCCTTGATAATTAGGTCACAGAAAGACAACACAGTAGATGTGCACTTGTTAGCTACCATTGTCAGTGCAAATTTAAAGAATCAATTATCAGGGGGCTGGGGCTATAGCTGCAATCATATCTGCTTGTCTCACACTCTCCAACAGCGGTACTCCCCCTGCCCATGCAGGTGCACTGACAGCTTTGTATTGCATGAAGACAGTCCAGGTTGAGTGTAGATTACTTAGAGGTACCCTGTGGAGTTTTTCATTTTGAAGAAACACGGCTTTATTTACATTCAGATTTTCTCACCAAAATTCATTTTGTGTATCCCTACCACCCAACAAGCAAAGTTAATGCAAAAACATGTTTGCTGCAAAGCCTTTTTTTCAAACGTTTAGAAACTGTGCTTGCTCTGCACTCTTCTTCTGCTACCTTTTCAGAAATACAAACGTAACATTTTGTTGCAGATATATCTTTCCCAACTTGTTTGTTAGATTGTGACCCTTCAGATTTATCTCACGGCCCTCAGGTTGGGAACCATTATGCTCCCATGTTAAATGTTTGCCATATTGTAATAGTGAATCGTAAAATTGCAATACCACTTTGTGTTTGATTTATACTTCTATTGAGCACCAGATTCTTCCAGATTAGATGACCAGTAAAGGCCCAGTGCACCCAGACAGCTGTTTTCACTTATTCTGGCTGATTAGTTCTGTGCTGAGGTTGAGGTTGAAGTTGGGCACAGCCATGCAGGGAATTATTATGTGGTCACCAAAGTCCTTGTACTAATACATATTGTAATGGTGTAAGTTGTTCAAGGCATAACAGGTGCAAGAAAACTAACAGGAGAGTCGAGGGGAACGTCTGTGCACACCCACACTGTACAGAGAAGAGAGCTAATCAGGCAAAAACACCTGAGGAGGTGTACCAAGGATATGTATGGCCTTTAACAACTAAAAGTACTCCAGAATAATCTCAGATAAAATGACTTTGTCTGTGTGAACGAATATAGCTCAGCTTTGTTTTTGGTCAGGTGCCACCAAATATACACTTTGGCTGTTTAAGTAACAGTTTATTAGGCTGTAATACTTGCGACATGTATTCCGACCCCTCATAACAAGTCAGTACAATATTCCAATACTGTTCCTTTTGGGAGAACTAGATGATGTATTAGACTCAATAGTGCTGTTATAGGGACTTCACTGAACTATGGGTCTCTTAGGCTTTAATGGTATATCTCTTCTATAGTGTCCGTATAGGACATTAAATATATCTAACATTACATTTTTCGTTATAAAACGTGTAACATAGTAGGCGACTATACATACAACAATCCTAATTCACTTTTGCATTGGATGGCAATTATCACACTCACATACCTTGTAGACTTTGAGTGACTTTCACAACCTGGCGAACTGTTAAACCCAACAAGCCCCTGGCCGCTCTCCCTACAGCCTAATGGCCTAGTCTAATGGCTGTTTGTCTTGTTTCATGGTAATTGGAGGGCAACTGACTCTGCAGCAAATTCTCTACTATCCTTTTACTGCTGAGATTCTTCTGCTGGACCCCTCTGGGTCCTCTGCTTTGTAGGTACTGGTTTCTGCTCTAATGATATCATAATTGCTGTTTTCCTGCACAGTGGACAATGGTTGCCAAGCCCGAAGGTGGCCCAGCAAATGAGCTGGAGATCAAACCAGGGACACCATGATGATGAAGGCACAGTGTAGGTGCAGAAAAAATAACATGTTCTTCAAAGCATTGTGGTCCCTTTTTGATTCATATTATCCCCCTCATTCTTTCCGTACTTGCCAATCCACCTATAGTTATCCACAATGCATCATTAGTGGCAGAAAATACAAATTAATCTTCACTGTATAAGTCAATTTGGACATTAGGCAAGTGCCTGTAAGAAACTGAGGTATTAACTTGACCTGTGTGGTGACTGGCACTGGTTGCCTGACAGAGCTACAGACATACACACACATATTCACACATGAATGCACAAAACTCAAGAGATTGGCAAAACTAACAATATATTTTGTATTTCATGCATCATTCCTGAAAAGTCTGTTTCTACAACTCACAAAGACCAGCTCCCTTCCACACCGCACACTCACAGGAGTGAGATAGTGCAGTGCTGTTTGAACAATCATTTCTCAGTCCAGCTGAATTCATGCTGACGCTCCAGTTTGCTCAGTTTGCTTTCTGAAAACGCCCCTCTTCTTAATCCTCTGAGGGGAAGCAGAGAGAGGGAGAGTGAAAGAGAGAGAGGCCAGCATTGAATGCTGACAGGGACATAACTTGCCTTCCCTGCATACCTTGTTTACAGTCTCCCTCCCTGCTGCTATACCCTCCTCTCTCAATGGAGCCATAAAAAACAAATAGGGGCTTTTAGAGAAATTGCCTGTGCACTGAAGATTAATAACAGTTGCACCAGTTCACCCAAGAAAGTCCCCAGAGGCAAAAACGATATTGGAAGATTAAAAGTGCCACATCCCTAAACTGGAATGATTCAGAGCTCAGGCCGCCCTCTAACCAGCTTATTGAGAATCAAGGGCTTGGTCTTGCTGCAACACAAAAAGCATCATTAAGTATTTACTTCTGGACGAGGATCCACTGCATGAGTATAATGATGAGCTGAGGGTGTGATCGATCCTCTGTACTGAAATGGAGGTGTGAAAAAAAGACAGGTCATCCTGTGTGAGTTTAGGTCATCACCCACTCCAGCCTGATGGCAGCATGTAAGGAGAGCACCAATTCGACCCATTACTATAAAACAAAAGAGTAGGATCAAGTACAAACCTTTTGACCTGCTATCAGACCTTCACTATAACTGCACACCTTTGCAAACACACTGGACAAAAATAAAATGCATCAGAATCAAAGTTGATGCTCATCATTGACAAAACCCCACCCCTAACATTTTGCATGGAGAAAATAAAAATCATTTTTTTTGTGGGTTTCTTCCATAAAAAGCAACAGTGACATTATGTAAACGAAATTAATGAATATTTGGTAGTTATAATCAGGACTGATGTTGGCTAAAAGATTTAACTCAGTGAAAGTGGAAAACAGTAATAATATATAATACCTCTATGGCAGACGGCCATTTTTGTCCTCTAACGACCTCAGAGGAACCTTTTCAAAGTGAGGCACAAGGGTTAAGAACATTAAGTAGCAGGATTTTTTTTTTTTTTTTATAATAAATCATCAGAAGCATCTAATTCAATGAAATGACAGTGTTTTGCTGTAAATATTACTATCTTCATAATAATTTGAAAGCTGGCTTTATAAGAGCAAAGGAAATAAAAAGTACAGCCCACTTAGTGTTTATGGTGTACAACTCCTGCTGACACTTTTGCCCTGCATATTTTCAGCAGTGCCCTGGAATTTCTATGGCAACAAGGAAACACACCGGACCAAAGCGTCTCTGAAGTTGCGTAGCAACCACTTTAAAAAAAAAACAAAAAAAGAGAGGAGAGAGAGAGAGAGAGAGAGAGAGAGAGAGACACACACACACACACACATAATTAGTTAGCAACATTGCTCGTCATTTTTCAAGGCAAGACCTGTGGATATGTTGAGGACCAAGACGGAGCTGAAGACACAAGCCTTCACCGTGAAGGCCGCCATGAGGAACTCCGTGGTGAGTGGACTTCTGTCACGTTGTTGACGTCTGCCGGCCAAACGTCCCGGGTTACCGCCTGCGTCTGCAGCGCAGCGTTCAGCTGGACGCGCTGACCGGCCGTAACTGCGTGTGTCGCGTGTTGGCAGGGAGGCTGCGGCAAGTGGTCACGTGATGTTTCGGACACACACGCGCACATTTAGGCAGGAGGTCAATCGTGGCCACGTTCAGTGAGCTCGAGCTGTCGGAAGGGTCTACGCCGAGGTTTTGGGCTCGACACACTTAACTAGCTAACTAACTAACTAACGCTTTGGGATGTTTGAAACATCTCAGGCAAGAGTCAGCACATCAGAGTCAGAGAGGGGGGCTGAGTAAGTTGCTGCTCGTGTCTTAGGTTACATGAACGCTGACAGTCTGCCGTCAGTGTGGCTCCACCATCCAGGTTAGGTTACAACTGATGGAGGGAGGTGGCAGCCTCTTCCTTGCAGCTTTACATGACCCCCCCCCCCCCCATTCCTCTATTGTTATTCAGCAGAATCACCTTTCTGCTCCTTGTGCAGAGCAAAACCTCAACGCAAGCAAATAGCCCACAGAGATGGGATAGAAGCGGGGGTGGGGGGGGGGGGGGGGATGCCTGAACATATTCTCCTCACCCTTCATGTTGCTGCTCCTGTGGTCTGTGTGCGGCTGAGCGCCACGCTTTCGGTCGGACAAGCTTGGGTGGGTTTTCACACAAGTATGGGGATTTGAGACCTCGAAAATGATCCAATACCTTTTTGTGAGCTGAAATGACACTTTTATAAACCAGAGCTTATCCGCGCTTGTGGGAGGTTATGTGAAAGTAAATTGTGCCGTCACACTTTTTATACCGGTGTTAATTATAGTCCCCTCTCGACTATTGCTTTTGTACTGTACAAGTTCAACTCATTCAACAAGTTCAGCTGAAGTTGTTGGAGTGCTTTGCTCTGTTTTACGGGCATGCGGTGTCATATATATATATATATATAAGGAACACAGCCTGAGATGCCTCGCATAGCTCACATATGACTCCTTCTTGCTTTTAATTCTCACTTCGCACTTTTACACAGAAGCAGTTGCGGCTGGTGAGCAACAAAGCATGTCGCAGACAGTCATATTGCTTAAATTGACAGATTGAGGCATTCTTTTACTCTCACTTGCCTGATCTCCCTGGCAATTATCCCCAACCTATTTTTTTTTTAGAGACAACACCAAGCTCTTCATTAGAATATCTTTCTTTAAGGGTGGAAATGAAGACAGAGTGCTTGCAGCATAAGAAATGTTTTCCTTTTTCGTTGTTTTTTTGCCAGGAATATGGTAAAAACCTCTACTTATTCAGGACGTTTCAAGAATCCGTTATATATATTTTGATTTCTGTGCTTTGTTTTGATGCTGTTGACAGTTTTGACTTGGTTCATGGTGAAACGAGAGCTCAGAAGTTGAGGCATCCATGGTCAGCAATAATTTAATGAGTGACTTTAAGGAAAGTGTCAGTTTAATATTTTCTGTCAGCAATCCCCCGGCTCTCACTTCCATATCTTTTTTACTTCTAAAATGTTAACTGTCCAGTCTTGGGTACTTTGATGCAACAATTTAACTGGGTCTTCTGCGCTGAGCCACTCAGTTATTTGCAGCTATTGCCTTATTACATTCACAGTGCACTTAAAAGAGTCAGGACTATGTGGTAAATAGAAGTGGAAGAGCTGCACAGTTCTGATGACGAGAGTAAATGCTTGAACATGAAACTGTAGCTCTTTTTTTCTATGGCAGGGACTGCCTTGAGATGCAAAAGAGGCAGTCAGAGCTATCATTGACTTCCTCCTCCTTTTTTGAAGGTCATAAACAAATCTCCTGTCAAGAGCCTTCACCAGGAATACTCCTGCAAAGCCCTTTAATATTCACCATCTCCCCAGAGGATCTACCACGTCTGAAACATGAATGATACTCCCACACTGACATACCACTGGCTAAATCCTCAACAAAAGCCATTACATTTTTCAGAGGCTTGCTTGTGTCTGTTGCCTTCTGTTTTTTCCCTCCCCTGTGGTCACTGACATATCGCTCCAGAGAGGGCAGCTTTGCAGAGAGCTGTGATTTGTAGGTAACGACGAGGCCATTTCAAGCCTAGAAAGGTTTTGGGGACTTGAAGCATAGGCTTATTATGCTTTAAAGTATTTGTGGTCATAGGAATTGAATCAATAGCACAGGCCCCCTTTTTTTCCTAATGATTCACCGCCCAGCATTTAAAGAAAAAAAAATTGCACTTTACATTCTGGTGGGAGGTCGTCACCTTGTGTTTCAGACAGAGAGGGGAACCAAGCTGTTATTTTCTGTGTCAGAGGCTTATTCCAGCTTGGTGACAACAAATAACAAGGGTTTTCGGGGAGAGTGCAAACACCTGTATAGTGTCGTGACACAAATGGACATGAATGCACATACTGAACGGCGCAGTTGACAGATAAAGGGGGAAAAAAAGACATTTATTTTCCTGTTTGGTATGAGTGGGTCATATGATTGAAATAGTCTTTTATGGTTTAATAAAGGAAAACACTTGTTTCTGGCAAATTAAATACACGACAAATTAAGAGACTTCAAAAATGACTTCATACTTAAAAAATCTTAACAATTCCAATATTGCCTTAGCGCAGTCATACTCGTACGTTTTTCATGGCAGAGATTCACACTTATCATAGCAGTAAGCCATGCCAGTGAGGCAGCATGTTGTGCCTGTTGAACACAGCACAATATTTTAAGTATACATTGTGGAAAAAATAAAAAAAATAAAATAGAAACATACTTGCTACTACAAGGTAGCACAACATTTTTCTTCTTTTCAGCAGCAAGTGAACATTTTGTCCTCCCAAGTTTATGTGTTGAAGCAGGAAAAATGGGCAAGCGTAAGGATGTGAGCAACTTTGACAAGGGCCAAACTACGATGGCTATACGACTGGGTCAGACTATCTCCAACACTGCAGCTCTTGTGGGGTGTTCCCGATATGCAGTGGTCAGTACCTACCAAAAGTGGTCCAAGGAAGGAAAACCGGTGAACCGGCAACAGGCCAAGACTCATTTTTGTCCCCAATCATTGAGTGGTACTACAATGCAGTTGTGAGCAGGCAGTGTTTTGAGAAATCATACTGGTTGGAGCATTCAAGTGCTCTGCAGGAAACTCCGACATCCGGTATGTTCTGAAAAAAGAAATAAAAGTAAAGAAATGTAAAATATACACAGTTTGACATTAAACCGTTAAAACATTCAGAACCAAGCGTTTGGTCCTTGAAACGTTAGGCTATTGCTTCCGCTCCCACCTCTCTCCCACAATGTGACGTTTGGGCTTGGGCTGCTTGTCTTCAGTCTCAGCAACGTGAGTCATCCAAGCACCAGCCACACTGCCACACTGTGCCTCAGCACTGGCAGGACTCTCACTCTCCCTGGAGCTTAATGCTGAGAACAGCAACGCAGACAACAAGCATCAGGGTTCAACCATGTCTTTAGGGGTAGTAGATCACATTACTAGCCAGTGAAGAACAATCACAAGCTGTTATTTTGTTCTGTTTGGATGTGAATAATAACGTTACTGTCTTTTTGTGTCTGTTTTCCTGTGTCGTCTGGGTTATCCAACATCTCTTCCTTGTCAAAAAAAAAAGCATGTAAGACTGTAGAAGGAACACTTTGAACTTAACTAGTAACATTTCGCCCACATTCAGGCCACTATTTCACCTGTGGGAGGGTAACATTAGCTATTACATTAATGCAAACTTACCTATGAATATTCATGGGAAGCCCCACTGGGATAAACACTCAAAGCTGTTCCCAGAGCATCTGTGCCGGTTTTCTTTTTCAAGCTTACTTTTAGTTTTTACCTTAAATGCAACCTTGCCAGCTGTGGGCTCATTCACCAGAGAGGCTGACAGTTCAGTAAACACATTCTCTTATTCATCAGCACCAAGATGTGTCACTGTGAGAAGTGACAAAGGATATTCAGCACTTAAGCCACTGTGTATATTTTACACAAAGAGGGTCTATGCAGTATGTATAATATGCCTGTGCATGTGTGTGTGTGTGTGTGTGTGTTTGATAGAACGGGATCCATATGCAGCGTGATATTGAGCAGTTTGGGATGTGTGTATGCTTAATTCAGTTTGTCACAGCTATTTAAATGAAGAGAGGAGAAAACGGGATCCACAAAGGACTGTGGGAGTTAAATAATGTGAATCCGTTTTCATGGCTGCTTGTGCTGCAGATGTGTAAGTGACGGTGATACAAACAACTGTGTGTTTCCATCTGCAACCCAGTGCAATAAATTACATGCTGAAACACTGAGCGGTGTCTGTGTGTGTGTGTGTGTGTGTGTGTGTGTGTGTGCTTTTCTGTGTGGGTGGGGAAAAGACAAAAATGAGTAAATGCTGAGAATAGCTCCACCGAGGGGCTCCAACATATGGTAGCCAGTGCGCATGACGTTAGTGTGGTGCTGGGTACTTGCTGGCGGCCACACACAGGGTCGGATCATGGCACCCTACATACGCTCTGTCTCTCACCATCTCGCCTCTCTCTCTCTCTATCTCTCTCTCTCTCTCTCTCTCTGTGTGTACCTCTGCCTCGCCCTGCCTCATAATCTGTCTCTCCTCTCGCTGCTCTCCAGAGAGAGCAGCAAAGAGATGGAGAGAAGGGCAGAGCTGCGAAGGCAGGATAACGCTGTCAGTTAATATCTCATCTCCGCTCCGACTGACAGCTGCATTCTGTCAGGTGTGCTGCTATTTTCTGTTGCCAGGATTTTCAGCACTTATTACTGCAGCATGAAGCTCTGCTCCTCTGTATGCAGTGCGAGTGGGTGAAGCCAGCAGATAGCAGCAGATAATGAGATGATGTTTTTTTGGTAACACTTTGCTTCACACTTTATCCCCCTACTTAGCATTCGTAAGCAGTATACAAATGTTCAATAAATGGATTTAACGCACTATGGTGGACCATTTATATGATAGGCACTAGGCTGCCAAAAATAATTTTTGATTAATGTGTTAATTTGTTTTTATCAATTGATTAATTGTTTGATCTATTATAATGTCAGAAAACATCACGTTCCCAAGGTGATGTCTTCAAATTGTTTGTTTTGTCCAACCAAGTCAGTTTACAATGATATTAAAAAGAATCTCAGCAAATTGGAGAAGCAGCGAATATTTGGCATTTCTGACTGATGAATGACATAAGCAATTCATTGACTATCAAAATAGTGGACGATTCATTTTCTGATGATTGGCACAGGGGACACACGTACACACACACATATGCAGCCACAGTCAGTCTTTCCAAAATACAAGTTTTTACCATCAAAATTAATTAACTAATTGGACTCACTTTCACTCAGTTTGCCTCATGTACTTCCATTTTGGTTACAGATTTCCTACATTTACCAGATTGACTTGTCTGATTGTCTGTGTCTGACTGCACTGCATTACGAGCTAATGAGGCTTCTGTTACTTACACAACTCATTATGATGGCCCTCTTATATTACAGGTGTTTTTGGCCATGTTTGGTTTGTTATATGTGGTAACAAGAAAAACACCAAGCAAGAACATTGGCCCATTAATGTTTTGATTTGTATTATGCATCCATGTTGATTGGTCTACTTTCACTATACACATTTGGATGAATGCACCATAGCATATTTAACATATTATTTAAGATACCATTAATGTATTAAGAAGTCCCACGTGTGCAGTTTAAATACATAGCTACGCCATGCTGATTGTGATCCCTTATTTCGTCCTTTGGTATCATGCTGTAAGGTGCTATAGTTTTACTTCTTCCTCTGCGAATTTTAATTAAGCTCCTCATTATGTGAGTGGATGCTGCGATGCGCTTGCTGGGTTGTGTTGTGTTTTTATGGATTAGTTGACTCCAGGCTTACTGCTACGGTGTATGGTGGAGGCTTGTGCTCCTCCTCTAACCACAAGCTCTTTCTGGAGACAGGAGCGGCATATGTGGCACCCTCTGTTGGTATAATCCTCGCCTGTGCATCCCTCAGAGATGTTCATCTGCAGAGGCAGACGACGGAGTACATATTGTATAGCGTTCAGTAGTAACTGTGACATATATATACATATACATATATACTGCTCTTGTATCTCTTGTTCTCCTTTGGTGTCCCTTCACTGATCCTTTCAACACCTCTTTTATTCATCTTGTTCCTGCATCCTCTGTCTCTTTCACTCTCACCTACTCCAGAGTTCTGTGAGCCTTTATTCTCTCCTCCTGAGCCTCAATGTAATATTCATGACGCCGCTGAATCGAACCAAAGGCGTGCAGGAGACACGCAGAAGGATCTGGAAAAAACTTTTGTTACCTTTGTAGTAAATGCATCATGAGCGGAAATGTTATTTGGTCTTCCATGGCACTCCCTCTGTTAAAATAAAGTAAAGTAAAAGCTGTTACATAAACCCCTATGATATATACGTCCCAGCCCCAGTGGAGGAGCACAGAGAAGATGCATGGACAGCTTCCCCTTTAGGTCACCCGATACCATGACAGCTGACTGATGAGTTCAGCAGATGTCAAAGTCAGTTCTATTGTCATTTTATTTATTTGTAGTAGCCTTTTTATTGTTTTTCTTCATTTCATATTCATACTATTTTCCTTTTGCTTTTCTCCAGGCAACATCAAAGAATAAAGCAAATTTTCACCCAGCCCAAGTCTAAACATGCTACAGTCCTCACTCAAAGCAAGCCCTGCCCCATAATTTAATTTATGGATCTCCAAAAAAAACACAGTAGGCCAAGGAGTAACATGCTAAAGTGAGAACACCTATTTTCAACATAGTTCCAATATACTTAAAATGGCCATAATCAATATTTTATAATATGCAATGTATCAACTGACAATGTGAAACTAATGACACGATTTGATCGTAGTGATGAACCTACAGAGAATTATCACCAGAATCTGCAGCTCGCCTCGACCATATGGAGCTTTATAGTGACTTTCAGCTATTTGTTTGTGTATTCTTCAGGAGTTGGTAGAGACCAAAAACTGAGCTAAAACAGAGTGACCTACATTTGATCGTCTGGCCTGAAACACAACTCCAAGTGAGAATGTTGCTCTGTATCTTTCTGGATGTGTAAAAAAAACCTAAATAAATAAATAAGCAGCTGTGTGCTAACAAGTTTGTCGTATCAACTTAAAAGATGATGATATGTCAATGTTGTGTTCATGACATGTTTCCGCTGCCTCCAGGTTATCCTTGGCTAACTAACTAATATTTGTTATTGCTAGCAGCTATGGTGGACTTTAAACACTGTTTGTGTTGTAGGTTACAGACTCTGATATTCAAGGTATATTTGGTGTCCAAGTAAAGGACATACACAGACAGCTTTGTCTCATTTCTTCTACACTGTGTGGTGGACCAGGAGGCAGACCCGACTCCAACTCCGTTGCCTGGCAACCACAAAGAGCTCGTTTGGGACAAGTGGTGTCAGGTCTGTACTTCCCGGTGGAGTGTCTGCATCCCATTGGGCAGTGGGAGTTGTCACACCTGACACCACTGAAGGATGATGACGGAGAGAGAGCGTG